>VWZG01003891.1:1300020-1313246 GCA_013396735.1 Grallaria varia | reverse complement strand
CCGGGCCCGGGTCCCCCCCCCCCCCCCAAAAGGCAGAGGGGTCTGTGCCCCTCCCAGGCAGGACCTCTGCTCCTGGGGTGGGTGGGGGACCCCTGGGGACCTCCAAACCCTGGGACAGTGGGAAACAAATCCCCCGGAGCATGGGGGGACATCCCGGGAGAGACGGGGACCTCCGGGTCAGGTGTCCCCCCCCTTCCACCGACAGGGACCCCTGGGGACGTTCGCGGGGCAGGTGGAGAACCTTTGGGGACCCTCGTGGGCAGCCCAACCCGCCCCCCTCGCGCCCAGCCCAGGGGACCCTCCCGAGCCCCCTCCTCACCGTGTGCGCCCGGTCCGCGCTGCGCGAACCCGCCGGGGGCTCCGCGGCGGGGATGGAGACGGCGAGCATGGCCCGGGGGGCGGGGAAGGGCCGCGGGGCCGGGCAGGGACCGCCCCGAGCGGCCCCCACGGCACCCCGGCGAGGCTCCCGCGGCCGCACATCCAGCGCAGGGGCACGGAGGGCGGGGGAGCCGCGGGGACGCCGCTTTACAGGGATAAGGGGAAAAGAAAGTGGGAAGTCGAGCCAAGCTGCGTTTTCCCTTTTCGTAAGGCAAACGGGATGTTGGTTCTGGTGAAATCCTCACGTGGGGGGCCGGGAGGAGGTTGGAGGCGCAAAGCCGGCCCGGGTCGGGGGGAGGCAGGAGCATCACAGCCCCCAAAGGCTCCCCAGTGGATTTTAGGGAATGCCACAAAGGGGAACCGCTGCAGAGCCTCACTGAGCTCAGATCCTAAAAACGGCTCCCACTGAGAGCAAGGCAGAGAGCCAAAGCCTAATCAGGAGCAAGGACAGGTGGCCAGGGCAGTGTCCAAGGTCAGCCCTGTCCCAGTCACAACACCCAGGGAGGCTCCTCTGCCTCCCTCACCCCTCCCTGCTCCCACCCTCAACACTCAGAGCCTGTTTGCCCTGATAGAAGTTTTATTACAGAATTTTAATGGCACTGCAGGATTAAGATAAATCATTAGAGCCCTAAAACCCAGCCTGAAAAATAGACATTTGCCAGATCTCGGTAACCCCCCTGGCTGCGAGTCTGGTCTGGAAGCAGGAAACTAGTTTCTCTTCAGTAAGAAAATATATGTTGCTAAATGAAAAATATACAGTTAGAAGAGTTACTGGTTCATAAGCTGCTCGTCTGGGGGTGACACCTCTACCAGCTCCAGGGTGTGGAACGAGGGGTCGCTCACATGGAAAAGAGGAGGAGGAGGTATAGTGTATATATATATAAAAAAAAAAAAAAAAGGCAAAATTTAGGTTTGTTCACTCAGTCCAATTACGAAATGGCCTTGGCTTCGGGCAGGAACGCTTCCCAGTACTTCACCAGCTGCAGGGAGGAGAGAGGGAGAGAGTTAGGAGCCTCCAGGATGCACCTGCAGAGGAGGGTCACGCTTGAGGGGTTCCCACCCTCGGCCTGAAGTCACAGGTGAAACCACACTGGGACCACTCACCTGTTGCTGAGAGTTTAACAATGTCTCAAGGTATTTTGTGACGTGGTTTCTGAAGTCCTTGGATTTCTCCTTCTGCAAGAGATGGGCATGAGGCTGAACCAACCACCAAAACCCTCCAGAAAGAGAAACTACCAGGATTTTCCTGTTCCTCCTGGGGCCCCACGAGCAGACCAGCACAAGGGCCTGGGACACGGAGGATCTTTGCCCACCCACCTTCATTTGAACAGATACCCTGTGGAGAAGTCCCTCTCAGCCAAAAGCCCTCCGTGATGCCCCAGCTCACACAGGTCTGGATTTAGGGATACTGCTGAATACCCAGGTGCCCCACGGCTGACCCAGGCAGGCGTTCCTGGCCAAGGGCTGCCCCAGACATACCTCAAACCGTATCACTTCCTTGCGGATGACAGCAGAAATCCGCTCAAAGTCCCTTTCGTACTGTGTCACACGGGACTCCCACTGCAGAGAGAGGAAGTGTGCTGTTTCGGGGCAGGGGAAGGAACTCCTGCTCCCTCTCCAAGGGGATTTGTAGCCACCACTAGACATGTGAGAGGCATGGTTGGAGCAGAGCCCAGTGTTTCCGGTCCTCTTCACCATGGGAAGCTCAGCAGAGAAGTCACAGGAGGTGGGACCATGAGCAGCTTCACTAAAGGCTAGCTTATCCCTTGGTACAGCTTAGCCACAGACACTTGCCCCTCCTGCTCAGGAGGTCCTCCCCAGCCCAGAAGGTCCCTTGCTGAACCACGGAGGACAGGAGCAGAGATCCCATGCTCCTCATTCCCTACCTCAGAGATCTCCTCCTTGGCCTGCTGCAGCTTGTCAGGTTTGTTGGCCCACAGCAGCCTGGCCTCCATCTCCCTCTTCTTCTGCAGCATGGTCTGGGCATCCTGCCACCGCTGCCAGGACTTCATGCGCTGGTCAAAGGCGCCCTGGAGGGAAGGAGGGGGCAGAGGTTGCGTTCTGCACTGCTAGAGTAGCTCCAAGGGGCTCTGCGGGAAGGGGCACCTGCCAAGGGACACCGGAGGTGCTGGACCAAAGCTGAGACAGAACACGGACTGGGTCCTGCTCTGGAGCACCCACAGCTCTCACTATGGACTAGCAGACAAGGAGGCTGGTTCTGGCCTCTGTAGCCTTCAGGAACTCCTGCTCAGAGGGCAGGATGTGTTTGGGGCAAGAAGGGCTCAACCTGCAAGAATTCTTGGCACTTTTTTCTTCCAGTCTCCAGCAAGAAGGCCAGAGCACCACACTTGAAGACTAAGGCTCTTTTCCCCAGCAGGCATCTGGCAGGTCTCTCTGCACAACCTGCATCACAGGTCACCAGCTCATAGCCTCTGGAAGGGCTGAGGCCACCTACAAGCCATCAACTTGCTTCATGTCCCCGCTGGGCAACAGCAGCACAGCCAGGCCTCACAACAATTTTCCAACTTAACTACATGCTCACCTGGATAACCAACAAGTTTTCCCCGTTCCTGGAGAAGACATGCCCTGTGTGCCCTCTGTTTGAGTCTGGAAGTCCTCCTGACATCCCGAAGCCTAAGCTGGGTACGAGGAGCAGGAGCAATGGAGTGCTTACCCTCACAACCGAGAGCAGGCGGATGTAGTCGCCCAGGAGCTCAGCCAGGAGGAAGAAGTCGTTGTTGGCCTGTTCGTGGTGCAGCTGTTCAATCTTCTCTTCCACCTCAGCCAGCTGGGACAGGGCCCGGGACAGGGCCGTGTTGTCCTCTGAGCTTCCCAGCATGGCCAAACTCTTGGCAAACTGGGCCGTGTTCAAGGCCAGCTCTGGAAATGGGACGAGAGGCAGGACATGGGCCAGGCTGCACCGGGGGCTCCCCAGCCCAGGGGTCAGCCCAAGGATTTGTTTTTCCATAGCCCAAGGAGATATCAGCAGGAAGGGCCAGCACTGGCTGGGGTCAGAGCTGGAGCTTCCAGCCACAAGGAGAAGGAGAAGGCACAGCTCTGTAGGCAGAGCTGTGCAGGCAGAGGAAGGAAAACATCCCCAGTCCCTGCCAGAGGATGGCTGGGAAGGAGGAAGAAAGATCAGCTCTGCTCAGGTTTGCTACAGCAGCCTTGGTTCCCATGTGGAAAGGCTGAGGGAATTGGGACAGTTCAGCCTGAAGAAAAGGCTCCAGGGAGACCTGACAGTCCCTTCCAGTGTCCAAAGGGGCTCCAAAAGAACTGGAGAGGGAGCTGGGACAGGAGAGGGACAGGCCAAGGGGGAATGGCTTCCCACTGCCAGAGGGCAGGGTTAGATGGGATATTGAGAAGGAATTGTTGGCTGAGGGTGGGGAGGCCCTGGCACAGGTTGGGCAGAGAAGCTGTGGCTGCCCCATGCCTGGAAGTGTCCAAGGCCAGGTTGGACAAGGGTTGGAGCAGTCTGGGATAGTGGAAGGTGTCCCTGCCCATGGCAGGGGGGTGGGACTGGATGATCTTTAAGGTCCCTTTCAACCTGAACCATTCTGGGATTCTGTGACCCCAAAGGACATGGGTTCCCCTCCATACCACCATCCCAAGCTTGTGGAGCTGGACAGAAGAATTGGGGATGACCATTTTACTTCTGCCTCATGTGATGAAGAGACCAAGAATCCCTTATAGTGCTGTCCCATCTCCTCAGCAGTGTCCCTGGGACACGTGGCACTGCTGACCCCCCTCAGGCACCACCCAGGGTGTGACTGGCACAGCCGATCCCGTCACCTTTCCGGTGGTTCACCAGGGTCTCCACCACCGCGTGCAGCTTCCGCAGCCGCTGGTCTTCGCACTCCACTTCCTGCAGCTTCTCCTCGAACCACTGGAATGGGTAAATCCGAAGCTGATTCCCACACCTGGGTTTTCCCTACACCCAAAGCTGGGGTTGGGAAGTGGCTCTGGAGCAATGTCAGTGACAGCCCAGGGTGTCCCAACACTTACTATGTCTGATTCATTCATCTTGATAGTCATTTTACTGACAGCATCTGTAGCTTTGTTGAACATCTTCAGTATTCCTGCTCCACTCAGGGTCTGGGTGCTTACTGCTCTTGGGAGCTGGAAAGGAATGGAGAAGTTTGCTTTAACATAGGAAGAGATGAAGACAGGCTGGGAGAGCTGGAATGACCAGCCTGGAGAAGGCTCCAGGGAGACCTGAGAGCCCCTTCCAGTGCCTAAAGGGGCTCCAAAAGAGCTGGAGAAGGGGTTTGGACAAGGGCCTGGAGTGACAGGACAAGAAGGAATGGATTTCCACTGCCAGAGGGCAGGGTTAGATGGGATACTGAGAAGGAATTGTTGGCTGAGGGTGGGCAGGCCCTGGCCCAGGTTGGCCAGAGAAGCTGTGGCTGCCCCATCCCTGGAAGTGTTGAAGGCCAGGTTTGACAGGACTTGGAGCAGCCTGGTCTAGTGGAAAGTGTCCATGCCCATGACAGGGGGTGGAAGAAGATGAGCTTTAAGGTCCTTTCCAATCCAAGCCATTGTATGATTCCATTTTGTCTGTGAGGTAACTGCTGAGGGATCTCTCCCTACCCTTATCTCAACCCACAAACTTTTCCTTTTATCTTCTCCCCCCTGTCCAGCTGAGGCGATGATCCAGCAGCTCTGGTGGGCACCTGCTGCCAACACACCACCCCCGTTCCCATTCCCACTCTTTCAGGGGAGCTTTGCAGCATCTGCCTCCTTAACCGCTCAAGTACCATTTCTTCCAGCACTTCCAAGGGACTTGGATCTGCCTTATTTCACACCACTGACCTCCTCCTTTTCCAAGAACTCCCTGACGTCCGGGTCCTGCAGCATGGTTGGATGGCTGACCACTCTACGGAGGTACCTGAGGGGTGGAACACACCAGGAGTTACTCTGGCTGTAGCAAACCTGGCTCTGAGCCATCACATGAGCCACAACATGCTTGGTATTTACTCTGGAACAGCAGCTGGGAAGCTGGAAATCAAAGCCCACAATGTCCTAATTCACCCACCAATTTTCCTACCTCCCCATGGACTTTGGCGATGCCACCAGACAAGACCAGACCTCTCAGAGGTCCCTCCCTTGGTTCAGGGACAGCTATTAGGGTTGTACCTCTCGAGAGCAGCCCGACGTTTTTCTAGGAACTCTGCAGAGGAGGAATCTTCTTTCCCAACTTTCACTTTGGTCATCCCTGGCACAGAAGGAAGATGTGATTAATGAGCTGCTCTAAATTCCATACATAAGGTGAAGTTGAAGTGGTTTGCTACAGACTATCGGGGTGACAGCAGAGGAATCTTAGAGCAGGAATTAGACCTTGGATCAGCAAGAGCTCCTTGGAAATTTAAACCCAAGGAATTCTGGACTCAAGTGAACAGCAATTCAGTGACACCACAGAGGTTTTTTTGCTCCAAGCCAAGCAGGTGTGGAGGGATCTCTGAACTCCATCAAGGCTTTAAGCCCAGAGCTCCAAGTAAGGAACCAGAGCTTTTTCTGTGCCACAGAATCCAGATTATTTTCCCTGGCTGCTCTGCAGGTTCCATCAGCTCAGACTGCTGAAGGCCTGTCCTCAGGCACAGAGCTCAGCACCAGAATGACCTACCAGAGCTGTGAAGGTCCATTGCTTGTGCCCTGCATCTCCACCACTCACCTATGAGGCTCTTCTCAGGCGGCGGAGGGACAATGAACCCATTTTGGGCATGTTTCTCCGATAGCTTCTCATAGAGACCCAGAAAGTCACTGAACCTCCTTTTCACTGAGAACTGCTTGTTCCTGAACATCGGCATGCTGGTCTGGGGGGAGAAATGGGATTCAGGTCAGACAATCCCAGGGAATCTCACCTGTCACCTCTGGGATGAGGTGGGACAGCGTGAGCTGTGCAAGAGGTGAGGAGTGAACAGAGCAAGTTTTGGCCCAGGTTTTCCCCAGTTTTCCTCCCAGCTGTTCTCCCTGGAGCAAGCAGCAGCATTAATGGCACTAAATAACGAAGCAGCTGGTACTGCAGCCACAGGCTGCTTGGTAAGCCCTGCCTGCTGCCTAATCCCATCATCCCTGCTCCACAGGGGACCGGGACCTCCCTCAGGTCACCTAAAGACTACAGGGGCCCCCTGGTGTTTTGGGCTGTGTTTGCAGAGCAGTAACTCAGAAAAACAAGTATTCTAGTCCCCTCTTCAGTCCACAGGGTGCCTGTAGCCCAGCAGCTGTGGTACAGGCAGCTGGAACAACTTTCCAGAGCCTGGAGGAGCACTCCAAAGCACTCCAGCAGCTGCAGAAGGCTCCATTTCTCTTGGAAATTGAGGGGAACAGGTCCTCACGTGAAAGCAGCTGCAGGAGCAGCTCTGCAGTGAGCACTGAGCTTGGGTCAGCTTAATCTGATGCTGCTGCCAGCACCAAACCTTCAGCAACATCCCCAGTGTCTGGAAGTCATTCCTGCTGCTCTCTCCAATGCAGCGCATCCCTGTCACCCAGGATTGCAAAGAGGGAACTGGCTGGGAAAATAAAGCCAGTCTCATTTCAAATAGATTCCTACCCTATTCCTCAGCTAAGCTCATCCTTTGTGGATTATAACTCCTGACTCCACAGAACAAGGCATTCAGGCCTCCTGTTTATTTAGGTCACTGCTGGCTTGGCTAAAGACAGACAGTCCAGCAGCCTTTAAGGTAAGCATGGAAAAAATAATGGAGAATTAGACATAGAGGAGTTAGACATACCTGTGTTGACACTTTGTAGGCTACATAAGCATTCATGCCATCCCCTGTGGAAAACAAACAAGGTGTTGGGATCACATCAGCATTTTCCACTACCCCCCAAAACACAAGCACACGGCTCCCAGCCTTTTCCTGCCTCAGTGTTCCCAATTTTGGGTCTGAGCCCTGGATTTCACACAGAACCACAGGCAGCATCCTGCTGCATGGCCCTGGAACCCTGCCCAGCAGCCACTTCCCCAACCTGCCTGCTCATCCCTCCTCACGCTCCCCAGGGAGCCAGCGCTGACAATGGGGCGCTTGTTGTGCCAGCAGCGTTTGGGTTGGCTCCACACATCTGCTCAGCACCCAACAATTCGGGGCTGTGGGCCACATGAAGAGTCTATTCACAGGATGAGGATCAGGCTGGATGGGGATGGATCCTGGAACACCGCAGGCAGTTTGTTCCAGCTAACACAGAAATCCCCTTGTTTACCTGACAGTTCAACCGAAGGGCATCCTCAGAGCTCCGGGGCTACACCTAAATCTACCTCTGATTTACACCTCCCATCTCCAGAGATCACAAGCCATGGAGTGCGAACAGGCTGCCACTCATGAGGCTGCTCCTCTGGCTAGGATTGGTGTTCCCTTGGGTTCTCTGCAGTCCAGGAACTTCCACAGAGCTGCACAAGGCTCTCTGATCCCTGCTTTCAACAGACAGAAACTCTCTTGCTTCTCAGTTTGAAGGCAGAGCTGGTTCCCTGGCAAGCACCCTTGTTAGGGAAGGTGCCAGAGCAGGCTACAAGAGTTTTGCCTCCCCTGTGCCAGCTCCACACAGGACACATCACAGTTCCAGGCTCCAAGCATCCCAAAAATCCCCCTCCTGGCTCTCTGGCTTTCCAGAAGCTGCCTCTGTCTTGCTTGTTTTCACCCTGGGCACTTTGCTATTTGCAGCATCATTTCTTTGAGATGCTGGAGGAAGTCTTGGAGAAGTTCTTTCAGGATCAGGTCTGTGCCTGGAGACAGCCCAACAGCCGGAGCTGCGGCGTAGAGGCTGGAGCTGCAGTGGGCCCCGTGGCAAAGCCTGGCTCCCCTAACCATGTTCACTGTGCAGGACAGAACAGTAACTCACCAACTTTCTCTGGATCACTCACTCCTACAGTCAGCTCAAATTTGTCCTCCTGCTCCTCTTCTTCCAGCTGTTTGGAGCAAGCACACAGAGACAGCAAGTTAAAACCAGGAAGCCATGGCTCAACCCACCCCAAACCACTGTGGAGAGCTTGTCACCCTGCCAGGGCACCCCAGTCCAGCCAGGGCCACTCTATAAAGCCCTCCAGCCCCTCACTTGTGTCCAGGATACATATTCCAAAGATCCCAAACTGGATTTGCCTTTCCCACACTGCTATCTGCCCAGACTGATGCACAAACTGCTCAGCCCCAAGGTGAAACTCTGCAGAGCTCCGAGTCACAGCCTGGACCCCCAGGACCAGATCTACCACTTGCTATTCCAGCTTCGGAAGCAGCCTGCACTTCCACACAGGCAGGAATGCCACCAGGCCAACCTGAGCCGTACTCCAGCAGTATCAATCCCAGACTGATGACCTGAGATACGAGTCAGGGCATCCAATACGGCAATTACAGTAATTACATCATTTCAGATTTCTGTTTACAACTGAGTAAATGGACAGGTTCCTACCAAAGACAGTCTGAAACCAGCAGGACAGGTCGGAAGAGCAGTTCTCACCTCCTCATAGCTCTTTGAAGGGTTTCTAGAAGAAGAACTCGCAGCTACGTCTAACGAGGGGGAAGGGTTGGATGCTTTGGCCACCTCCTTCTTCTGGTTGTTCTGTGTGCTGTCGAGGGACAGCTCCACAGTGGCATCTGTCAAGAGAAGTTTGCAAGGTCAGCCTCTCTCCTTGGGGTTTCTGCAAAGGCAATTGCAATATTCTCTGGTTCATGGGATCTAGGGAGTAACAATAGTCTTAATTAACAAAAAGTCCATCAGGAGGACAACTGTAAGCACTGGGAAGAGCACTACTTAAAGTGGTAAGAGCATTTGATCACTCCTGCTGGGGAACATTATGTTAATCCAATGAACTTCTTATTCCAGAAGGAGCCAGGCATCACCTCCTTGCTGTGTGCTAGAGGAGCTGCACACTGGAACAGCTAAAACCGGATTTTACCTGGCAAGCAGGTCAGCCCGGAAGGAACGCTCCTTCCCAGGCCACTTCATCCAGAGGATGTAAAAACTCCAACGTCTTAGCAGAGGTCTCCAAACCAGCTCTGCCAGAGCTGTCCCACCATGCCAGGGCTGGGTAAGGACTGAGCCTCCTCATTTTCCCCTGAAGGGGGAGTTGTGTTTCCTGCTCCTTGGGAACAGCCACATCTCTGCTAGAGGCACTTCCTCAACTGGCATGGAAGGAGGAAAAGGTGGAGAAGGAAAGTCTTTTAACGCTGACGAGACACTCGGCACCAAAAGTTTAAGGCAACAAAACTAAAGCAAACACATTTTTAAGTCTCTTCAGCTTCCAAACAGTATTCCTGTGGCATGATTATCCTGGACACCTGGAAGAGGCTACTCTGACCTTCCCAAACACAACACAGGCTAGAACAGAAGTCTGAGATAAGCACTTGTGATAGTCTTGAAATATGCAAGACCAAAAGCAGATTACTCCAGGCCTGGACCTCCGAGTGGTCCAGCAAACACCCAGCAGACTCACCTGCAAATAGGTCCTGATCATCCTGCTCCACATGAACCCCGTTCTCTTTGGAGGGGCTGCTCACAGGGAGAAGAGATTCCCTTTTTGGGGCTGGGGGGTTGCTCTGTGAGAGGATTAAAAGCACTTAGACAGGAGGTCATTTATGCTGAGGGACAGAGGAGCAAACATGTCACTTCCTCATCAACCCACCCTGCTACCCTTCCTCCCACCCTTCAGTGTCATCATCATTGCCATTGTTAAGGACACCAAGTGTCACACCAAACTTCACAGCCAGTTTCCACCCTGATTTTTAGCAGAACAGGAGCAGCTTGTAGGTCACTGGGATGTGCCAGCCCACAGGCAAACAATTCACTGCGAATACTGTCCTGGTTGGTGGGAGCAGGCTTGGGGACAAGGGGACAGCCCACCTGAGAGCTTGTGTTCCACCTCGCCCACCCCGGGAGAAGGCAGAGCTGCTTCTGCATTCCTGTTGCAGAGACTGGCATCCGAACCATCCTTCTTCAATCATCCCTCATCCCAATTCATCCCAAATCATCCCTCATTTTGCAGGCAGACATATATTCCAAGGAAGAATGGGACAGCAGTGCTATTCTGTAGGTCCCAGCAGAGAACAGAGCGGGTCTTTGACAGGCAGTAAATGGAGCTCTATTAGCAGCGACTCCGGACCGACAGGCTCCTTGGCACTCCCTCCAGCAAGGAAACGCTGCGGAATCCCACTGCCCCTGATGGAGTGAAGTGGTGCTGAGGCAGTTCCTCTTTGAGGCAGGCTCATGTCTTGGGGTGGTGAAAGAAATAGCCACCAAAATACTCATTTGATGGCAAGTCCTCCCTTATTTGAGGATGTTTTGTTGGAGGAGGGACCACTCCCAGCTTGTATTGCAGCAGTCAGAAGCACGAGCTACATTTGCTAGTGATGGACAGCAGAGAGCAGAGACCCCCACACCAAACATCCCATCCAGGGCCCCTCAGACTGGTGCTCAAGTCAACAAGAGGGCTGGTACCACCCATGACCTACGAGTAGCAGGGCTCACACAGACCCTCTGCTGCAGGAGCTCTTCAAGCTGGCAGAGAAATCCCACTCGGCGTGGATCATGCGATTTTCTACCATAACTGCTTCACAGTTTGCCTTAAATTTAGTTCCTCAGACATAAAAGCACCACACCCTGTTCCTACTTCTCCATCTGCTGCTACAGAGGAGCTATGGCCTCGTTTAGTTTGGCCCACAACACACCACCAGCTGTCCCAGGGCTGGATTCCGCACCTCCCAACACCATGTGTGCAGGCAGAGGGGCCCCCCGGCCAGCCTGACGCTCAGCACAGGGAAGCAGAGCTCATTTGGGAAGAGCTGGCCCTTGGGGGCATCCCTAGAGAGAGATATGGTCAGGGATCCAACCTTCCAGTCTACAATTTCCTCACGAGGTGAAGAGGAGGGGCAGGCATTGATCTTCTTCTCCGAGGGGACCAGTGATAGGACCCCAGGGAACAGCCTGAAGTTGCGTCAAGGGAGGTTTAGGTTGGATATTAGAAAAAGATCCTTCCCCCAGAGGGGGGTCGGGCACTGACCAGGCTCCCCAGGGCAGTGGGCACTGCACCAAGGCTGCCAGAGCTCAGGGAGTGTTTGGATGATACTCTAGGGCACATGGAGTGACTCTTGGGAATGGTCCTGTGCAGGGCTGAGGGTTGGAACGGATGATCCTTGTGGGTCCCTTCCAGCCCAGCAGATTCTGTGATTCTGTAAAACAGACAGGTGAGGTCCAGCTCTAGTTATATTTGGGTCTGACCCAAACCCTTCTTTACTGGCTATTGCACAGTGTCCAAGTGCTGCTGAGCCACCTGGATAGCAGGCAGATCTGCCTCCCCTGCTTCCCAGAAAGTGTTTTCCTAATATTCAAGGGCAGAGAGACAAGCAAAGCCACCGGATCACACAGAAGAGCCAAGTATTGGTTATGACAGTGGCTTCAACAGCACCACTGATAAGCTGCTATAGCTCCCCAGCCTCCCCTTCCAGCACAGGGACACAAGATTCCTGTGAAATTCCGCAACACCCACCCCTTTTGATGGGACACAAACCAACAAGCCACCAACTACATCCTCCACTTCTTCACCAAAGAAAAGCCCTGAGAAGTTCCAGACCATCTCCATGACCTGGTGCCTGCCAGAGGCACGGGCACCTTCCTCTTGCCAGGTCCAGGGTTGCACTTTCCCAGTTGTTTTCAAAACATACGACCCAGCTCCTGTTTTGCCCAGAGCAGTGGGAGAGTTTCATCCCCACAAGGTCACAGCCTCTCCACATCCCCCCGTATCTGCCTCGTTCCCTACTCCCAAAGTCACTGGCAACATGAGCACAGCCCAAGGACACCAGGCAGGGCCATTCCCAGTGGATTCACATGGTCACAGCCACTCTCTGCTTGAGGACTCCAGGGACTGGGAAACTGCAGAACGTTCCTGGAGAGCGTCCTGCCACAGACACCAACTCCTGCCAAGCTGCTGGCTGGAAAAGCCTGGGAGAAGGAGGCAAAGGCTCCCGGAATCAAGCCTGCAGCATTCCAGTCTCCAGCCTGCTGGAAGAGCTTCTCTAGCAGAGATCCTCGCTCCACGAAGACACTGACCTCGAGGACTGAGGAGGGATTCAGTTTGGGAAAGCACCAACCAGTGTTTTAACTCCCCTCCTGCCTGCAGCAAACACCAGACAGAGCTGGCACAGGTTAATGCCAACAGCCTTCAGCAACCCAGAATTACTGCACAGAAGACTTAGAGACGAGGAAAGGTGCTGAACCCCTTCACACCTCCAGTGTGGAATTCGTGCAGCAGCACAGCACCTGGTTCACTAAGCCAGTACCACCGAACCCTCCCAAACCTTCCTGCAGCCCAGCACAAGGCCGGGGCGAGCTCCTCCCCCTGTCCACCTGAGCAGGGGACACTGGACACCTCCTGTCACCTCACCCCTGCTGCACTGGGGGTTCACCTCTCGATCCCACACTTAGAGCAGCCACAGCAGCCCCCTCTGGATGTTGTGGGGACCAGAGCTGATGGTGCTGAGGGAAGGCAGACGGGGCTTTTTCCCAGCCCCGGGAAGCCTCACAAGCTGCACAGCAAAGAGGCTGAGCTGGAGCCGAGGGATGGTTTGGGTTGGAGAGGACCTTAAAACCCACCCAGTTCCACCCCCTGCCATGGACAGGGACGCCTCCCACTAGACCAGGTTGCTCCAAGGTTTATCCAACCTGGCCTCAGACACCACTTCTGCAGGAATGGACAGATTACAATCCCGGGGAAACGGGGAGCAGACGAGCCACCAGCCCTTTCTCGACCCCACAGCCCCGGGAGACGCCCCCCGATCGCCACCGCTGCCCCCACGAGGCGGGAGGGGGCACCGGGCTCCCCGCAGGGACACGAGCCCAGAGCCATCACCCCCCTTCCTTTCGGG
>VWZG01003891.1:1275332-1299751 GCA_013396735.1 Grallaria varia | reverse complement strand
TGTGTGGGGGGGTGGGTGTGGGTGGCCCCCCCGCGTCGGGGTTAAGTGGGTGAGCCCAGGGCGCCCTCTGCCCTCAGCGCCTGAGGCGGGAACGACCCGGGCACGGGGGGAGGATCCTGCTCCTCAAAACTTCCCCAAATTAGCTTCTGCTTCCCCGAACGTCCCGCCATTAGCTCCTGCCCGCCTCCCGGAGCACCCCGGGGGGGGCTCCTGCTCCCCGAAACATCCTGGAATTAGCTCCTGCCTTCCCGAATCATCGCGGGATGAGCTCCTGCCCGCCTCCCGAAACATCCCGGCAAGTGCTCCTGCCTTCCCCACACATCCCAGTATGAGCTCCTGCTCCCACCAAAACATCCCTGCTCTCCCCAAAACAGTCCAGGATAAGCTCTTGCCCTCCCAAACAGCCCAGGATGAGCTCCTGCCCCTTCTCCACACCCAAACATCCCAGGATCCCTTTACCCTGATGATGTCGCAGGGTGAACCCCATACAACTTCCAAGATTTGCCAGGATAAACACAATACCCTTAAGATGTCCCAGGCTGAGTCCTGTATCCCTCAAGACATTCCAGGATTAACCCCATAGAATCTCCAAGGCATCCCACAATGAGCTCCTGCCTCCTCCAAAACAGTCCAGGATAAGCTCTTGCCCTCCCAAACAGCCCAGGATGAGCTCCTGCCCGCCTCCCTAAACATCCCGGCAAGAGCTCCTGCGCCTTCCCCACACATCCCAGTATGAGCTCCTGCTCCCACCAAAACATCCCTGCTCTCCCCAAAACAGTCCAGGATAAGCTCTTGCCCTCCCAAACAGCCCAGGATGAGCTCCTGCCCGCCTCCCTAAACATCCCGGCAAGAGCTCCTGCGCCTTCCCCACACATCCCAGTATGAGCTCCTGCTCCCACCAAAACATCCCTGCTCTCCCCAAAACAGTCCAGGATAAGCTCTTGCCCTCCCAAACAGCCCAGGATGAGCTCCTGCCCCTTCTCCACACCCAAACATCCCAGGATCCCTTTACCCTGATGATGTCGCAGGGTGAACCCCATACAACTTCCAAGATTTGCCAGGATAAACACAATACCCTTAAGATGTCCCAGGCTGAGTCCTGTATCCCTCAAGACATTCCAGGATTAACCCCATAGAATCTCCAAGGCATCCCACAATGAGCTCCTGCCTCCTCCAAAACAGTCCAGGATAAGCTCTTGCCCCTCCCCACCCCTAAACATCCCAGGATGATCCTTGTACCTGATGCTGTCCCAGAATGGACTCCATACAACCTCCAAGATGTCCCAAGCTGAGTCCTATAGTCTCCCAAGACATCCCAGGACTAACTTCATACCCTCCCAAACATCCCAGGATGAGCCCCAAAAAATCCCCAAGATATCTCAGAATGAGCCCTATAAGCCCCAAGTTGTCCCAGGATGAGCTCCACACTCCCCCCAGACATCTCAAGATAAGCCAAATACCACCCAAAACATCCCAGGATAAACCCTATACCCTGCTGATGTCCCAGTCTGAGTCCTATACCCCAGAAGACATCCCAGGATGAGCCCTATAACCCCCAAGATGTCTTAGGATGAGCCTCATATTCACCCCAGACATCCCAGGATGAGCTCCATGCCCTCAAGACATTCCAGGATTAACCCCATAGAGTCTTCAAGACATCCCAGGATGAGCTCCTTCCTGTTCCCCACAAATATCCCAGGATGAGCCCCTGCTCCACCCAAAACATCCCAGGATGATCCCTGTACCTGATGCTGTCTCAGAATTAAACCCCATATGACGTCCAAGATGTCCCAGGCTGACTCCTATAGCCCCCCAAGACATCCCAGGACTAACTCCATACTCTACTTAAACATCTCAGAACAAGCCCCATACAGCAGCCCAAGATATCTCAGAACAAGCCCAGAAGCCCCAAGCTGTCCCAGGATGAGCCCCATACTCCCCCCAGACATCAGGATAAGCCAAATACCACCCAAAACATCCCAGGATAAACCCTATACCCTGCTGATGTCCCAGTCTGAGTCCTATACCCCAGAAGACATCCCAGGATGAGCCCTATATGGCCTCCAAGATGTTCCAGGATGAACCCTATAAACTCCCAAGATGTCTTAGAATGAGCCTCCTATTCCTCTGAGACATCACAGGATGAGCCCTGTAACCCATAAAACATCCCAGAATGAGCTCCATACCTTCAAGATATTCCAGGATTAACCCCAGAGAATCTCCAAGACACCCCAGGATGAGCCACATACCCTGAAGATGTCCCAGGCTGAGTCCTATATTCCCCAAGACATCTCAGGATGAGCCTCATACCTCCCAGACATCTCAGGATGAGCCCTATAAGCCCCAAAATGATCCAGAACAAGTCCTAGATGACAAAGACCTCCCAGGCTGAGTCTGATATCCCTAAGATATCCCAGGATGATCCCCATATCCCCCACCCAGACATCCCAGACTTAGCCCATACTCCCCCCAAAACATCGCAGGATGAGCCATATACCCTAGAGATATCCCAGAATGAACCCCATACACCCACAAAGGCATCTCAGGATGAGCCCTATAAGCCCCAAGATGAGCCCCAGTCCCTAGAGATGGTTCAGGATAAACCCCATTACCCACCCCCCAGACATCCCAGAATGAGCCCTATATCCCCCATGGCAGTGGCAGCCCACTGTCACCACCATCCTGTGGGGCCACAATCATCTCGGGACAGTGCCAGGAGGAGCCAGGCAGGGCAACTGGTGAGGCAGAGCCAGGTGAGACACTCTGGGCTTCCACCAGCTGTGGGTTCAGGGAGAAGATTCAGGCAGGTGAGCCACATGGGGGTCCCTGACCTGCCAGACCCCCTTAGCTGGATTAATTCCTGAGTACTGCCCCAGGGAGAGGGTCTCTTTTTCCAGGTGGGAAGCACTGAGGGAGCTGCTGGGTGCTGCAAGCCCCTCAGTCATGGGAGAGTAACAAAAAGGGATGGATTTTCCTTCTTTACCCTCAGCAAAATCCAGCACAGACCTCCATCCCTTCCACTTGGTCTGATGCAGGGCTGTAGCCATGTCACACTCCCATCCTTCCTCCAGGCTGGCTCCCAGGCAAGGAGCAAATGGAAAACATAACACAACTTATCATTAACTGAAGAACTCTCTGGTGTCCTCCCTAATTCCTGCTATCAGTGAGCAGCTGCTTGTTCCCTACTGTCTGAAATTCCCTCCAGGATTTGTAACAGCAAGTCTGTCTTTTGGCTAGCAGGTGGGACCCCGTGCAGGAATCCCCCTGGATTGCCTCAGTGAGTTTGGAACGAGGGGTCCACCCCCAGGACAACCTGGCAGTGTAATCTTTTGACGTGAATAGCTAAGGATGAACACAGCAGTCCCAAAAAACTCCCCAAGGATGAAGTGTGAGGAGCATACATATCCTTTAAGGTGAGCAGGAGGGGCAGCAGGACGACAAATACAGCTGCCAGAAGGATCTGGAGATCATTCCAGCTGGACCTTGCACTCTGAAGCAGAGGAAACTGAGCTGCCTTGATGTGCAGTGGAGATAAATTCCGCCCAACCCCTCATATCCTTATTTTCTGCAAATTCTCCCTCTGACCCCTGAAAGATGCCCATTCAAAGGGACAGTTTCACGTACCTGGGGGTTGGAGCTTGGGCAGGCTGACAATGAGACAATTTTCAGCTGCAAACCTCTTTTGAGTACACACCAGGCTTTGGGTGTCAGGTTTAGACCTCTGGGTGGGTGGGTGAAGGTTGCCCAGTCTCAGATGTCCCATAGGATTGGGGAAAATCTCAGCATAAAGTCAGGCAGGAGCCACAAAGATTCCTGAAGTGGGAACAGACGTTGCACCTGCTGAGCCTTAGACGCAGGAGTGAGGGTCAGCTCAGGTAGCCAGAATTGCTCAGAAAGACACTTCAAGGTACTTTACTGTGGCCCTGATTGCAAGACTTAGGACTAAAGAGCCTTTGGGAGGTTCATTGGAGACAAGAGGTACTTTATGACCCACTTCTATGTTTAAGATGCCCCATATCCTTTCCATGTGCTCCCAGATGCCTGCACAGATCTTTCCTTCCCTGTCAGGACAAGCTCTGACCCATCTTCCCCATCACATCTCTTCTCTCCCAAGCCCACTCCACTCCCTGGGTACTCAACCCTGCTCTGTCCCCTCGCCATGTGGATCCTTTGATTCCCTCTCCTCCATCTCCTTTATTCTCCTTCTGGGCCCTCTGAGCATCCCCTCCCTGTGCTTTTCCTTCCCCTTTACCAGATAGTCCACTCTCCCAGACCACGATGTCCATGCCCAGCGATGCCCACAGGATCCAAGGGAAGCTGCTCACAGGAGCCAGAGGAGCTGGTTAATCACCTTTTTATTTTGTATCAAGTGCTGTACACAAATTCCACTCCCAAGGTGACCCCAGTGCCCCTGTGCAGATCCTCGCCTCAACACCACCACGGGGTGTGAGGCCAAAATAAGTTACACCCGCCCACCCTCCCTGTGCTCCCGGGCAGGATCAGCCAGCCCTGCCAGCACCCACGTCACCCAGAGTGCCCCGCACCAGGGTAATTGTTCGCTTCCAAACTCAAAAGTCATGGCATTGGGCCCTGCCTGTTCCCAGCACTGCCAGGATCCCATTCCCAGCCCCCAGGGCTCAGCACAGCATGGCAGCCTCCGACGACAGCGGGGAGCACCTGCAGGGGAAGGATGAAGTTGGAGGATCAGGTTGTTGACCCGCACCCCAGAGAAGTGGGAACAAAGGCAGGAGGATCTGCTCAGCCCAGGGGAGGTCTGGAGGTTAGTCCAGAGGGGGATGGAAACAGTGAGGCCCCACTGCTGTCCCGCTTCTACTCCCAGAGGATCCCCAGGGAGCCATTCCAGGCAGTACTCACTCCATCTTGGCTTCCAGGTGATGGACAGTCTGCTTGTCCAGGTAGCGGCAGAAGAGCGAGAGGAGGTTGCTGGGCAGGAAGAGAGGTTCCACCAGGGAGGCCTTGGGCACCTGCGACAGCTCCCGGGCCACCAGGTATACCGTGTCTGTCCTGGGGGCACCGGCACAGGGGGTGAGCACCACATGGGCTGGCAAACATCCCCCCATGCCACAACTCACACAGCCCCTCACCATGCCTCGAAGTCCCCACTCTGTGGCTCCAGTGGCACATCTGAGGACAGCAGCCTCTCCCCATGGCTCAGCAGGGAGTAGAGCAAGGAGATCCCAAACTGCAGGGAAGCACCCGAAGGAACATCACAGCCAGCAATGGCAGCACCCCAGGGATACCATGAGGGCTCAGGGCCACATACCTGGTTCTTCAAGGCCATGGCGAGGGGGAGCTCAGAGGACTCAGGCAGAGGCTGGGTGAGCTCCTGCAGGACTTTGATGAGTTTGCTGAAGGTCATCCTGCCCACCACCTCATTCAATGGGCTGTAGAGCAGGGGGAGAGACTGGACAGGGCAGAGGGGAAAGCAGGAATCTGAGACCCTTTGACCTATCACAGCCACAGCCCCATCCCAACACTAGGACTGCTTTGACCCCTCCTGGAGCCCTTTATCCTCCTCCCCAGAGAAGGGAAGATGATCCCGTCTAATGTCAACCCTCAAGACAGACTCCCCCATGGCCCACAGTGTCCCCCAGTGAGAGCAGAGGGGGACAGAGGCAGCCCAGGCCATCCCTGCCCCAGCTGAAGGTACTCACCTCATCTAGAACATCCTTCTTCATGAGGAAGGGCAGGTGGTGAGTGATGGTCAGCAGTACCTTCTCCCCATGTTCCCGGGTCAGGTGGGGCAGCAGCCGGGCCACCAGCTTCTTGCCCTTCCGCACACACAGCAGTTGCAGGAATTCATCCTCTGCCTCCCTGAGGATGAAGGCTCCATTGGCATAGATCCCAAGGGACCTGGGTCATCTCTGTCCATCCAAAAGGAGGAGCATCAGCTCCAGTGGAGGACAAGACTCACAGGGAGGGTCAGCACAAGCCCTGGTGACACAGCAGGCAGGATCCAACACTCCCCATGACCATCTCAGATCCACAAGGACCAGGCTGTCCTGCCCACTCCCCTCTCCCCACAGCACAGACTTACTCCTTGCTGCTGCAATCCCTGATTTTCAAGGCTTTGTAGATACTCTCCACTTCTTGGCTCTGCTGCTCCTGCCCACAGGGCTGCTGCTCCTCCCCCAGGGCCAGGGACATCTTCCGCTGCGCCTCCTCCACTTCCAGCAGCTGCAGGAAGAGCTGGAGAAACAACACACAGTAAGGAGGAAGCTTGGAGTATCTTCTCCCAGCTGTTTATCCTGGACTCTGCCCAGGTAGATGCCCCATTGGAGAGATCCCTGGATGAAAACAGAGCACCTGGACCATCCCACCCTGCCCCGGCTCTTCACTCACTCACCTTCTCAATCCTGTGCAGTGCCCGCAGCCGGTGGCTCCCTGCGGCCTTCAGGAGGGGAGAAAAGAAGGCACAAGGGTTACAGCCAGCCCCAGACACCACTGCTAGCCCAGTGCTGAGCCAACTGCACCCTGGGAGGATCAGAGGCGGCTTCAGGACACAGAGCAATCCCACAGGGAGACCACAGCCAGCTCTGACTCCTCAGAACCCCATCCCACCCCTTGGCTGGGGACAAGCTGCACTGCTGAGGTGGGACCTCCTCCAACTGTATGCCCCATTCCACTGCTTGGGGCAGCTCCTATAGCTGCTCCACAGTCCAGGGGGAGCTCAAGGCAGCACTCTTGGCAATTCAAGGCACCAACCAGCCTGGCTTCCCTCACCTACCTCCTCCACGAGGGCATGGTGCACAGCATCGATGGCCCGGCGAGGGCTGTAGCAGGTGGACACGGCAACCTGGCCCAGCGAGCCGGCGATGCGCACCACTGTGGGATGGGGGACACAGTGAGACCACAGCCACAACCCCTCACCCAGCTCCCAACACCCACCCCAGGCCTCACCAGAGTCATAGCTTTCCACTTTCTGGATGAACGGCGTGACCAGCTTTGGGGGCTCCAGCTTGTTGCGCCCACCCAGCAGCTCCCCCTCCGCCTGCCTGCGCTCCAGCCGGTGGTAGTACCACTGCAACAACAGGCACAGCCAGGAGTCCCCTCCACCACCCTGGAGGGTTCCCTCAGCTCCCAGAGCCAGCCCCAAGGAGAACAAACCACAGGTGCTGCTGGCAGGAGCTCACCTGGTAGTAGTAGTCATCATCCATATTCTCGCTCTGCAGCTGGATCATCTCCACCTTGATGACCCAGTCCTTCTCCTTGGAGGTCATCAGCCCAGCATGAGGGTCCACTTTGGGAGACCACAGCTTCTTGGGGGAGACACTGGCACAGAAGACCTCAGCCTNAAGGACCCCCCCCATACCTCTGCACCTGCCTGCTCTGCTGCTGTTGCCGCTGTGTCAGGATCCGCTGGTGCTGCGGGTGCAGCTGGGTCATGTGGCTGGGTGTGCTGCAGGGGAGGCCAGAGAGAGTTCAGGGGAGCTCAGGACACCCCCCAGTTGCTTTGTGGGGTCCCACCCAGACACCCCACTCCTGCTACCTGAGGTTCAGCTGGCTGCTGGCTGAGGGGCTGAAGAAGAGAGCAGGGTCCAAGGAGGGGGACATGGGGCCGAAGTGCATGGCCAGGGGCTGTGATGGGCTGCCCATGGTGGAGGAGCCAGGCTGAAAAGGGGTTGGAGATGCGTACCCTGCAGTCTGAGATGGAGAAAGAAGCAGTCAAGGGTCTGAGCCTTCCCTTCCGAGCATCCCAGAGGGGTCAGCCAGATGTGTGCTGGCTTCTGGCTCCCGGCTCCCAGCTCCCATCCCCACAGGGGCCACCCTCTGTCACCACAGCAAGGTGACACCCCTGGGATCCTGCCACCATCCCCTGCTGCTCCAGGGCCACCTCAGTGGGGACACTGCAGTGGCTCACAGTCCACAGCATTACCTGGTTGGAAGTGAAGAGCGGAGGTGGCCTCCGAGTCGGTGGGAAGGGCCGAGGTGGGCACGGGGAGCGAGGAGGCATCAGAGGTGCCTGCTGTGGGGCAGGAGATGAGAAGTGTCACTGGGACAAGCCTGTCTCTGCAGGCTGCACCTCCAGGGACAGAGGGGCAGAGAAAAAGGGAATGCAAGAGCCCCCCATAACCTTTACCTGCTGAAGAAAGCGCTGGGGGAAGGACTTGGGGGACATCAGTCTTAAATCAGGGCGCTTGAGCCTGGGAGAGCCCCCGTAGCCCCTCGGAATGGGGGAGCCGAGGAAGTCGAGGGCCATGTTGGTGGATGGTGAGGGCCTCTCCAGCACCTGGAGGACGGCTTTATCCTGCGGGGAGGAGGCAGCAGCAGGTGGGAACGGGGCCCAGCTGGGATCAGTTTAGTTCCCCCAGCATCAGGCAGCTCACCAAAATCTTCAGTCATTGTTCCAACAGACCCTGTTCCAGCTGGGCTCCCACCGAGGTAGCATGGAACAGCTGGGAACCCATGGGGACACCCAGCATGGGGGTCCCAATCCCCCCAAACTCAACAGTTTTGCCTTCAAACCCAGGCTCTGCTTTGGGTAGAGATCTCCGTCCACAGCCTTGGCACCCAAGACACAACCATGTACCTCCAGAGGCTGGGGGTACCCACCTCCAGCACATGGTGGGGTGGGACACTGTGGGGGCAGGAGCCCCACATCTCGAGATCCGTCGCCAGCTGGAAGACAGGGAGATGGTGGGCATTGGGTAAAAGGACACGAGAGGGGCAGGGGACACTGCGGGGACCACTCAGCCCCATCACCAGATGGGAGGGGACATTTTTACCATGTCCTCTTTGTCAAACTCTGCCCAGCAAGAACCAATCCTGCTGTCCAGCACCGCCGAATCCTGGCTCTGCAAGGAAAGAAGAATTACAGGTCTGTCACCCTCCCCCAGGTCTCTCTGGGGGCCAGGACCCACTGGGGTAGGGACAGAGCAGGGAGCAGCAGGACGCCCCTCTCCGCTCATGGGTCACCTCCAATGTGGGTTTGCTCTGCACGGCTCTCATCACCGCCGGGTCTCCCAGGTCATTAGGCTCCTGCTCATTCTCCTGTTCTTCAGTCCCCAGCTCCTCCTCGTCCTCTTCCTCCAGCTCGGACCCAACCTGCTCCACCTCCACCTCTGTCCCTCCTTCCTCCAGGGGCTCTTCTAGCTCCTCCAGCTGCTCAGCCACTCCAGGCCCTGGTTCCTCCCTGGCTTCAGTCTCCTCTGCCACCACTTCAGCCACCTCAGGGCTCACCTTCGGTGGCACCAGAAGTTTTGGGGTGTCCTCCGTGGGGTACTGGTCTTGGAGCAGGGAAGCAGAACAGGGCAGAGTGGGTGAGTGCCTGGGCAGTACCCACAGGGGTCTCTGCTCCCTGTGTTGGGTGCTGGCTGATCTCCCCAACACTGGGGCTCCCCTGAGGTCTTACCTAACCCAAAAGTCATCTCGTTGTACAGGTCGAGCTCCTCATCCTCCTCGGCCATCTCCAGCAGAGGTGCATCTTCCCCCAGCAAGAAGTCCTCGAGGATCTGGAGTTGGAAGCAGCAGGGTCCTCACTAAGGGAGAGGCAACCCGAACACTCTCCCAAAGTGAGGGGATCCCCAACCTCCCCCCCCACCGCTGGTGGAGCCAAGGCAGCCCCAAGGGCTCCCAGCTGGAAAAGGGAAGAGCAGGAGCCGCTGGCACTGCCAGCGAGGACAGGCTGAGCCTGCCGGGACCGGACGATGCGGGCACGGGACAGCAGCAGCCCGGCCGGCGCTGAGACACCGCTGCGCTTCGGAGCGAACACCCCGCTAGGAGGGCACAAGCCAGCCAGCACCCCAGGGCAGCGCCTACTCCGGCACCGACCGCTCCGGGGAGCGCCAGCCCCAGCAAACGGGCACGGCGGAGGAGGCGGGAGCAGCGGAGCAGGGCGGGCACTCACAACGGGCTCGCCGCCCTCCGCCATCCCGCGGTGCCGCCTCCTCCTCCTCCCTCCCACCGCCCTCTGCCCGTCCCGCGACCCTCTACGGGGCCGCGCTGCCCCCGCCGCCGCCTTTTACGGTCCGCCCCCGTCGCCCCGGCATGCGCCTGCCGTACAGCATGGCGGCGCCCAGCTGAGCTGCCCACCTGCGCTTGCCGTACAGCATGGCGGCGCCCAGCTGAGCTGCCCACCTGCGCTTGCCGTACAGCATGGCGGCGCCCAGGCCAGTCCCGCGCATGCTCGCTCGCCTCGCCGTGCCCCGCCCGACGGGCGTGGATGGGAATGGAGGCGAGGGCATGAGGATGACGAGGGTGAGGTTTAGTGACCCCACCTGCGGCCCTCCGGGCGCAGAACATCCCAGCCCGGCTTTCCCACTGCTCCCTGCCTGCCATGGCGTTCTCTGGGCTCAGATCTCTCTGAGGAGTTATGGAAAACCGGCGGGATGTGGCCTGTCCGGATGGAAGTGCCCTGGAGGTGTCCAGATGTGGGCTTGAAAGCGCAGGGGGCAACACTAACACTGTGGATCTCTGTGTCCTGCCAGGGACAGCGGGCTGCCCTTGTCCCCTCTGAGCGCTGGGAGCACCTCCATCATGTCAATCGCTCCCAAATAATTGTCTGCCAGTAAAAGCAGAAATGCCTCAAAAGTGGAAGATTTGGCTGCTCTGACCAAATCACTGCAGCCTTTTAGAAACATCACGTGGAAAAGAGTTGTGGTTCAGCTTCTCTTTACAGGGAAAGTCTGACAGGTGTCACTGGTTACAGCAGAGTTGTCACCAGGGATTTACGTCCCAAAAGGCAGGGAAAGGATCTGTATCCTGCCATCAGCTCTTTGTGTGATCAACCCTCTCTCAGCTGAGGGGATTGTCCACCTGAGCGGGGCCAGACTTGCCCCTGAGTTGGGCTGGAGTGGGGTGGTGACACCCAATGTAGTGACCTTATGGGAGTTCTGCCAGTGTCTCCTGGAGCCCTTCTATCCCTGATAAGGTTCTGGCAGCAGCTGCTCTGCTTATCTCAGTGCAAACAGCGAGTGTTTTCAGCTGCATGGCCGCTGTGCTGCTCACCAGGCAGCCAGCAAACCCAGCAGGAGCTGGGCTAGTGGGGATTGATAACAAGTGTTTTCAGGATTTTGCTTTCTCCTTTTTTACCTGCTGCCTTTGGGATGTTCTCCATATTGCTTTATTTGTTTAATTTAGGTTTCAGTGGGAGATACTAAGAAAGCAAGTCCTGAAAGGGCCCAGTGTTAGAGGACCTCCATGATGCTGCTGATTTCTCCCCACTAGTAGTGACTTTTCCTTTCTTTTCCCTCTTTTTCCTCCTTCCAAGCAGCATTACCAGGATGCTTGGTGGCATTCCCAGCCGAGGCATCAGAAAAACTGGTTCTTTGGCCTTGGAGTTCTCATGCTTGATGTCTGTGCTCAAACAACAGAGTTAATTCCTCACCCCGCAGCTGCTGGACCAAGACATTCCACACAGGCCTCAAGGGAGGTCCAGAAAGGAAGGTGGGTGAACCGTGCCAGCCTAGGCTGTTGGCATAATACAATCCCTGGAAGCAAAATGTTCTGCAAGAGGTGGGGTTTGCCCCCATTTAGGTTGGAAAAGCCATCTAAGACCATCGAGTCGAACCGTGCCCTCAGCACTGCCAAGACCACCACTCACCCATGTCCCCAGGTGCCACATCCACATGTCTTTTACATCTCTCTAGGAATGGGGACTCCACCACTGCCCTGGCCAGCCTGTGCCAGGGATGGGGACTGCCCACTCAGGGAAGTCTTGTCATATCCACCTTAAACCTCCCCTGGCACTGCTTGAGGCAGTTTCCTGTCGCCCTGCCCCTTGTTCCCTGGGAGCAGAGCCCGACCCCAGCCTGGCCCCACCCTCCGGTCCGGATGTTGCAGAGAGTGACAAGGTCCCCCCTGCGCCTCCTTTTCTCCAGGCTGAGCCCCTCCAGCTCCGTCAGCCGCTCCTCATCACCCTTGTGCTCCAGCCCCTTCCCCAGCTCCGTTCCCTCCTCTGGACACGCTCCAGCCCCTCAATGTCCTTCGTGTCGCGCGGGGCCCAGAACCGACCCCAGGGTTCGAGGTGTGAGCTCGGCAGTGCCCCGTACAGGGGGATGTCCGCCGCCCTGGGCCTGTGGCCACGCTGTGGCCGGTCCAATCCCGGTGCCATCGCCCCCTGGGCTCGTGTCCCGCCGCTCCCACCGACACCCCCTGGGCCCCCGCCGCGGCGCTGTAACGAAACTGAAAGCGGAGCCGCGGCGCTGCCCGCACAACCTCGGAGCTCCCCCTGCGCCCAGAGACAGATGACGCGGCAGGCGCTCCGCGTCGCGATTGGCCGCCGGTGTGAGAGGTTATAAAATGCGGCGCGCAGCAGGGCGGGCCAGTCCGTGCCGCGGAGGGACGGGGAGAGCTCGCTATGGAGCGGGGTGTGCTGGCACTCGCGGTCCTGGCGCTGCTGGCGCTGCCTGGCCCGGGGGACGCCACCGATCGTGAGTGCCGGGGGCGGCGTGGAGGGTCCTGCGGGAGGACAGGCGGGTGAGGGGCTGGGGGGATCCCGTCACCGTGCCGGGGTGAGTGAGTGTGCGAGCGCTGGCATCGAGGCGATGTCCCGCTTCTCACACCGCCCTCTCCTCCCTCTCCAGAGGCGCCGAAGGTGGAAGTCTATGCCCGTACACGTGCCGTGGAGGGAGAGAAGAACACCCTCCACTGCTTCGTCACCGGCTTTCACCCACCCAAGATCGAGGTGAAACTCCTGAAGAACGGCCAGCCCATGGATGAAGTCAAATACGGAGATCTGTCCTTCAACGAGAAGTGGCAGTTCCAGCGCCTGGTCTATGCGCCCTTCACCGCCAGGAAGGGTGACACCTTCGCCTGCAGAGTGATGCATTCCACCATGCAGGAGCCACGCACCTACCGATGGGGTACGTTCTGCCCTGCCTTCTTCCTCAGCTTCCGTTTGCATGCCCGCAGCTCGTTAGTTTATAACCACAGTGCCTCTGTTCCCCTTCCTGGGAAGCAGGGTGGGGGTTTGAAGGTCTTGCGTTAGGGATGGAAAGCTGACTTGTTTTCAGCTGAAAGGGCTGTTACACGTACCCATGAAGGATTCAGGGAGGACATGCCATGGAGGACATGCCATGGAGGACATGCCGTGGTGTTGTTTGGAGGGATTGGGTGGTCCTGTGTTGTCCGGTCACTGCCTCGGTGAACTCACCTGGAAGGAGAGAGGTCACACAGTGATTTTGGCTTTATATTCAGGATATAAAGAAAGGCACAGCAATGGGGACTGTGGTGGTGACCCAGCCGGGGGCTGCTCTCTGGTGCCACCCAGTGGGGATGGCGGAGAGGGTGCTGTTTGGCCCAAAGCCTAATGCCCTGCCCTTCTTCCCTGCAGATCCAGACTTCTGAGCTGTGTCTGGCATAATCCATGGTGAGTTACCCAGTGCTGCTTTCCATGCTGGGAAGGGGAACATAGACCATTTCTGTAGGGGAAGAGTGTGTAACTTGTAGAGTTGAGGAACAGAGGCAAGCAACCCCAAAAAGTAGTTACTGCTGATTTGGGGTACAGGACTCTCCCCACTCTCTTTCTACCCACTGTTTTGGCCTGTTCTCGGTCATCCCTTGCCTACAGGAGTCAAAAGAAAGGAGACCCTTAGAGAAAACCTTTCCTACGTGTCTTTGCTGTGTCTGCCAGGTACCACTGAGAGTTGTCACGGGTCTCCTAGTCCTTCTTCAGGCCCCGCAGTGCTGTTTGCTATCTAGGGAGGAGGCAGTTGCTGTACCTGGAGATCCCCGTGCCTTGGTGGGAGGCAGGCTGGTTAACCCTGCGGCAGGCAGGCAGTACCATGTGGGATTCCTGAGTCACAAAGCAGAAGCAGTTTTGGGTTTAATCACCAGTGCCTCAGAGTTTGAGGGCTCCATGTTCTCCAAACTATCTTCTTGTAACTGATCTGTGTTTAGCAACAGGGAAATTCTACTTTAAACCTTGAGTGGGAAAAGAAACCAGAAGATACTTAGCACAACTGTCGAAACACTGGTTGAAATGACTTATCTAAGTGCCCTGGTAGAGGCTGGATAATGATTAACTGCCCAGGACAAGACTTGGCAGAATCTCCCTTGAAATGGCCCTACTTGTGTAGAGCTCTACAAAGTTGTATATGGCCACTCTTCTGGTTTTGGGCAGCTTTTGGGCAGCAGGAGTGGGAACCTGGCCCCAGGGCAGGGGCTGGGATGTGCTGTGCTATGTGGCACCATGGCTTTGGTTGGTGGGACATCAGCCTGGAGGTCACCAGTAGAAGGGATGTCAAGCTTGACTGGAGGTGGGACATGGGTGACTTCACGGGAGTCTGGGGACAAGGATTTGCTGAGCTGGGGTGGAGGAGTTGAGAGCAGGTTAAGTTGCCTGGGGTGGAGAGCAACGATTCTCTGGATTTGTTGAACTGTGAACCCCACCAGGAAGTGGACAGAAAAGCAGTTTCACAGGAAGGTGGGTCTGTGCCTGCAGCTGGGATGGTGCAGTCAGTGTGCTCTTGAGAAAACCATTTTTAACTCACAAAATAATTACGGTTGAAGGTGTGACCAGAGTGATTGATGTCCATCTCTTCTCTCCCATGCAGGTATGAAGAATTCTGCTTGCAAGTCAAAGTCCTTTTGAGCTTATGTCCAGTCTTCTTCATTGTAATCACAAGAGTGATGATCTTGCTTCAAGAAACTCTTTAATAATGCTTGTTTTTAAGATACCACTTGCAAAAAGCAGTGAGGGAGCCATAGGGGCTTTTTGAGCACGTATCTCCAAATTGTGCAGGATTTTTGCCTTGATAAAATCATAGTCATTAAAATGTTTTTTGCAGAATCATTCAACAACCCGAGCAGATTTCACAGGCTCCAGTGGCCGTTGGATTGTGAGTAGATCTGGGCCCTGGTGGCACTGATGCTCAGGTGTGCTTTTTCACTGGAGAGGGTGCAAAACTACTTTTCCATTAATAAAAAAAAAGAAAATTAAAGATTTTCTGGCTGATGTGGTATCTGCCTGGTTGGAGGCTCCTGTGTGCTTCTGAAGGGAAGGCTCAAGGTTTAAAAAAGGGATAAAGAAACCTTGGGGACATGGAGTGGGACATGGAGTGAGGGGCAGGGAATGGTGCCCACTCCAAGTGGGGAGAACTCCAGCTGATGCATCTTGACATGTGAGGTGTAAAGCTGAGTGTGGGGGAAGTGTGTCAGTGAATTTCAGTTCTGTTTTTCTCTTCTCCATGGCTGACCCCACAGAGAAGGGCAGTTGGGGGCCAGTCATCTGCCATACCACAGGGGGTTGATAGCACTACCCAAAACCTGTGCCATTCCCATCAACCTGCTTTTATTTTATGAAGAAATCAGCGTGATTTCTTGAGTATTGGAGTGAGATGGATCTTTATGTATGTGAACAAGGGTTCCTGGAGACCCAGGGGATCACATGTCCCATCTTGGGTATATTAAGATGTGCTGTGATTGGTGTTGCAGAACAGCCAGTTGAGGCTTTTGAGGGATCTTGGCTTGTTCTGTCACTTTTTTTTTTATATAACCGTATTTTTCGTTAAGGATTAGGAAAATCCAGAGTGTTGCAGCTCCAGCACCCAGGGGGGAGGTTGCTGGGGTGCGGGACCTGGTTACGGTGACTCCTTTGGGCTCCTCGATGCTCAAACCAAAACCAGGAGACGTGAGGTTGTCATGGCTGGGTGGTCGTGTACTGGGCTTGTCACCCAGCGTGGAACAGCAGGTCCCACCAGAGCCACCGCACAGGAGACTGACCAGGGACTGTGACAGCCCAGCAGTGGTACTTGTGCTGGAGAAGATCATCTGGGAAGGAGGAAAAGGTTTGGACTTCTCCCCCAGAGACCCCAGAGGAGCACCACAACCTGCTGTGTGAGCTGGAGGAGCTGTGGAGCACATTCTGGCCCCTTGTGGATCACAAAGGGCCACCAAAGTGCTTTCCACCAGCTTGGCTCCACCTCTATTATCGTCAAGAGCAGCAAAGAGTAATAGCTAAGTAACCACTCCGCCAGGAAAGCTTCATCCTAACTAGGACACAAGTGGAGATGACTGCAGAAGGTGAAGACAGTGTGGAGGCAACAGGAGACAACCCCATCTCCAAAGGATGAGTAAGCATCTTCCCCCGCTGGGGAAGTCTTTCCCTGATTGCATCTGTGGCATTTTTTTGGTCTTACTTAAGAAATGTTTTGATGGTTTACTCAAAAGTCCCCTGTCTGTGGGGGAACAACACGTGACCACCCCAGAGGCTGATTTTGAATAACATTGGGATTTCAGTATCTGGCTATTCCTTCTCTGTTTTATCCAACATCCTTGGGGTTCCAAGGTACCCAGGGTGTCACTGCTGCTGGCTTTTCAGTGACAGTTCCCAGCAGATGGAGTATCATGAGGAATGTCTTGGGAAGCTTGAAACATGAAACAAACCTCATTTTTTGCTTTATGAAATATAAGCAAATCTGCTGTGAGCAGAGTTTCCTGACTCAACCAAATATGGGTGGTTTGGGGAGAAAAACTTCTGGAACAACTTAGGTTCCACAGGGATGGAATCCAGCTCCTTGCCTGGCACAGGACACCCCAACATGCCTGAGAACCTTGTCCAAACACTCCCTGAGCTCTGGCAGCCTTGGGGCCGTGCCCACTGCCCTGAGGAGCCTGGTCAGTGCCTGACCACCCTCCGGGTGAAGAGCCTTTCCCTGATATCCAGCCTAGATTTCCCCTGGCACAGCTCCATGAGGTTTCCCTCCCCACGGCCCCCTGGCTGGGTTTGCTCACCACCATCGCCCCTCAGCGCTGATCCCTCAGGGCTGCCCTGCCTCCCCTCAGGGTTGTTCCCTCTGGGCTGTCCCGTTTTCCTGGAGCTGTTCCCTCAGGGCTGGCCTGTTTTCCCTCAGGGCAGTTCCCTCAGAGCCCATCCCGACTCCTCTCAGGGCAGTTCCCTCAGGGCTGTCCCATTTTCCCTCAGCGCTGTCGGGTCTCCCCTCAGGGCAGTTCCCGACTCCCCTCAGGGTTGTTCCCTCTGGGCTGTCCCATTTTCCTAGAGCTGTTCCCTCAGGGCTGTCCCGTTTTCCCTCAGGGTTGTTCCCTCAGGGCAGTTCTCGACTACCCTCAGGGCTGTCAGGTCTCCCCTCAGAGCTGGTCCCGGCTCCCCTCAGGGCAGCTCCCCACTCCCCTCAGGGTTGTTCCCTCAGGCCTTTCCGGTCTCCCCTCAGGGCTGTCGGGTCTCCCCTCAGAGCCGGTCCCGCCTCCATGTTCCGCGGTCACCGCGCCTGGTTCTCGCAGAGCGTCAGCCCGGGCCCGCGGGGGCTCTGGGGTGAGGAGAGCCCCGGGGACACGGAGCAGGCAGAGGAATGGAGGGGGAAGGACAGCCCTGACACCCCTCTGTGGGGCAGAACAGCGGGGGGGCACAGCCCCGTCACCCCTTGATGGGGATGAGGGAGGGGACACAGCCCTGTCACCTCTCAGTGGGGATGGAGGGGGAACACAGCCCAGTCACCCTCCGCGGGGATGAGGGAGGGGACACAGCCCTGTCGCCCTCAGTGGGGACGAGGGTGAGGAGGGGACATGCCCCTATCTTCCCTTTGTGGGGTCACAGCCCTGTCACCCTCAGTGGGGACGAGGGTGAGGAGGGGACATGACCCTATCATCCCTTTGTGGGGTCACAGCCCTGTCACCTCTCAGTGGGGATGGAGGGGGAACACAGCCCAGTCACCCTCCGTGGGGATGAGGGAGGGGACACAGCCCTGTCACCCTCAGTGGGGACGAGGGTGAGGAGGGGACATGACCCTATCATCCCTTTGTGGGGTCACAGCCCTGTCACCTCTCAGTGGGGATGGAGGGGGAACACAGCCCAGTCACCCTCCGCGGGGATGAGGGAGGGAATACAACCATGTTACCCACAGTGGGGATGGAGGGGGAACAGCCCTGTCACCCCTCAGCAGGGCACAGCACTGCCCCATCAGGCCTCGGTGGGTCTGAGCCCCCCAGCACAGGGCAGAGCACAGGTGGGGCCAGTCCCCCCAGTGCCAGCACAGCCCACAGTGCCCCCGCACTGAGGAAAAGCCCCCAGTGACCCTCAGTGGGGGTCCCACAGGCATGGGGGGCCAGCGCAGCTCCCACTTCAGCCCCCATCCCTGTGGCCCCACAAGCAGCTGTCCCCACTGCAAGACACCCCGAGGTGGGGACCCCCTGAGATGCCCACTGTTCCCTCACCCTCTGTCCCCACAGTGGCCGGCGGAGGGGCACTGACCCACTGGCTGGACGCCGAGTACCTCTTCAGCAGCGATGCCACCCACCCTGACACCCGTAGGTGGGTCATGGAGGCTTTAATGTATTTAATGGAAAGTATTGCCTGGATCCTGACCTCCTGTGAAAGTCAGGGGGCTGTTTTTAAAGTCCTGGTATGGGTCTGTCGGGGTTTTACTGCTCGGTGGAGTCTGGAAGCTCACACCCATGCTACACTGTATGGAGGGAGAACAGAAAAAAAAAACATCTACTTGTTGAGCTGGGCTTAACTCTGATATAAATTAAACTAATTGTACTGGTTTCTTTCTACCTGGGAATTATCTGCTGGAAAAACAGGGTTTAAAACAAAGGTGACACCATCCCCAACGAAGGAACCCAGAGGTAAAAAGCTGGTGTGAGTTAATGCTGAAAGGAACTGTGGGGTTAAAATGGCTGGAAAAGGGCTGAAATGCTTAATATAAAATAGAGAGCTCCAGAACATTTGTACATATATAAGGAAAGACTTCAGGATATTCCTCACTTCCTCAATATCAGTGAATATTTATTTACTGTCATGTAAATATATTTATAGTAAAGGTGCTGTGATGGTTCCAGCAGGTTTTGTTAGGCTGGACAAAGCAGCTTCTACTTAACACACCAGTGTTTAAAACTGGCTTAGATTTTTGGAATCCTTCAGGGACCTGATCCAGCTACACAAGGGGAATCCCAAGAAAACCAGAATAACGACTTGTCTTCCACCACACTTCCTGCTGGACCGGGCTGTTCCCTCAGGGGAATTACGTATTATTATATATTGTATCAATATGCATAAAATACATATGCAACTTATATATTTAGATAATTTCTTGGGCAAATGTAATAATTATCCATACTCTTAAGCCCCACAAACAATATTTAGTTCCCCTCGAAGGAGAACAGTAAGAGTTTGAGCACCCTCCACCTGGCCCCTTTCTCGCTCAGCTGTGTCAGCAGGGACCGGCAGGGAGAAAAATATATAAAGAAAAATCAGGGGTTTTTTTCCCCTCCCTGAAGAAGTTTCATCTCAAGAGCAGAGTGGGGCCACTTAATCCCTACAAATATATTTACCCAGTCCATGGTCTCCTTCCTCCAGGCTGCTCTCTGAAAGTGCCAGCAGCCAGTGCTGTGGTTAGAAAATCACAGAAAATAAGGGCTTCTGACAAAAATATTGGAGCAGGCCAGTTTTGATGACATCATCTCTCTCAGCTTTTTGGGTTTGGTTTGTTTCCGGGTTCACCTTTAGAAACCAGCTCTCTTTTTCTCTTCCAGCATACACGAGAGCCTCAGTTACTTGGAGGGCAGAGCCACGGTCTTTCACTCCCGTTACCTCTCAGCGTGTGCACGTGCTGGCCCCACGGAGAATCCCTCGGTGGTTCTGGGCCACTTCGTCTTGCCCCCTGCCTGCCTGCAAGAAGGTCAGGGAAAAAAATCCATCCGGGTTTTCCCTCCAAGGGGTTTTCCCATGAGCTCAGCCTTAGTGCAAACCAGAACCTCCAGTTACTTCCCTGCAGGGAGGAAACTTCCATCTGCTGGAGTGGCTCCACCTGTTATCGTGGAATCACAGAATGGTTTAGGTTGGAAGGAGCCTTAAAGCTCATATCCTTGCACCCCCTGCCATGGGCAGGGACACCTTCCACTAGATCAGGTTGCTCCAAGCCCCCTCCAGCCTGGCCTTTAACACTTCTAGGCATGGGGCAGCCACAGCTTCTCTGGGCAAGCTGTGCCAGGGCCTGCCCACCCTCACAGGGAAGAATTTCTGCTGAATCTCTAATCTAAGCCTGCCCTTTGTTAGCTAAAGGTCATTCCCCTTTGCCCTGTCCCTGCATCCCTTGCCCAAGTCCCTCTCCTGTTCTCCTGGACCCCCTTTAGGCTCTGGAAGGGGCTCTCAGGTCTCCCTGGAGCCTTCTCTTCTCCAGCTGAACGTCCCCAGCTCTCCCAGCCTGGCTCCAGCTCTTGGAGCAGCTCCATGGCCTCCTCAGGACTCGCTCCAGATCCTTGTGCTGTTGTTCCCCAGAGCTGGAGGCAGCTCTGTAGGTAGGGGTCTCACCTGAGGGGGCAGAATCCCCCCCTCCTCTGGTGCCTATGCCATGGAATCAGCCCAGGGCACGGGGGGATTTCTGGGTCCCAGACACACAATTGGGAGTGTATCCAGCCTCTCACCCACCAACATCCCCAAGTCCTTCTCAGGGTTGTGCTCAATCTATTCCCAGAGCCTGGATTTATGCTTGGAATAAGGCAGGACCTTGCACTTTGGCCTTGTCCTCAGAGGCACCTGTGAGAGCTGGGGCATGACACAGGCAGCGATGGCACAGTCCTGTTATCTTATGCCCTCACAGTCATTTATTTTGTTGCTCTTGGCAGAAATCAGAAGGAAAATTGGCTGTTTTATTTGGGAACAGGCAGATGTTCTTGAAGAAAAGGTAAGATAAGAAATTCATACTACAGGTGTGGCTTTAAGAAATAAGGGTTGTATTGACCCCAGCGAGCCTGGTTTTCATCCCAGACCCTCAGTCCACATATGGGATCAAATCTCTCTCAAACAGCCAGGGCTGCAGCAATCACAAAATGATGGGAGTTTTTCAATACTCAGTCAACATCAAAACATCTACCCTGGATTTCTGGAGGGTTGACTTTGGCCTATTCAGGACATTGGTTTGGAAAGTCCCTCGGAAAGCTGCCCTTAAAAACAAAGGATTCCACAAAAGCAGAACTGGACATTAAAGAAAGAAATCCTGAAGGTGCAGGAGCAGCCTGTCCCCACGTGCCAGGAGGGAACCAGATGGGCCTGGCTGAGCAGAGAGCTTTCATGGGAACTTTGGAAAAAAGGACAAAAACCTCAGAAAGTGTTTAAGGATGTTGCTAGGTCAGGCAGAAAGAAAATTAGAGAAGTGAAAGCTCAGTTAGAACTTGATCTGGCCATGTCTGTAAAGGATGTGTTTTTATAAATACATTAATAACAGAAGGAGGGCCAAGGAAAACTTAGCCCAAACAGATGCCCAGTCTCCCAACACATCATTCCAGAGATTCTAATTGCCACAGGCAGAGCTCAGCCCTTTGGTGCAGCATTTTCCCCTCATTTCTGTACCCTCTCCTCTCAAAGCAACTTCCCAACACTTTTGAAGCAAAAATGCACTTAGATTTAAAATTAAACTCTAAACTACACTTGAAATCACAAGGCCTTAGGAATTCCATTCTCAGAGCATATCCCAGGTGCTCCGAGGGGGACACAGGACACCATTTTAACTCAGCCCTGCATTGACATTCACAGCCCAACGAAAACCCACCAGAGGAACCAGAGGCAGCGAGAAATGGGTATGAGGAAGAACCAGAGAAGGAGGTGCTAGACCTGGACGAGAGGTATTTTCCTACCTTGGGTGGTGGGATTTGGACACACTCCCCCCCAATTCCAAGCGATCCCAATGCGTAGGAACTAACACACCAATTTTTTTCCACCCCCAAATAAAGCAGCGAAGGAACAGACTCTGAAGCACTTGCCCAGGGGGAATTTCCATACCGTGTCCTTCATGAATATCCCATAAATAACATGGTGACAGGTAAATATACCTGGACAGGCCTGTGGATGGGGGAGCAGGGATCTGGGGGAGCAGGGATCCTGGTGAGCCTGTTTTCCCTGCGCAGGATATACCTCCGCCCAGGACATGAAGAAATACGAAGGGGAGCTCCACGACTTTATCCCCGGCACGTCGGGCTACGCAGCCTACTGGGTTCAAACCAAAATTAGCATTTACCGTGAGAGGAAAACCAAAATGAAGAGGAAATTGTAAGGAATACATGGCTGGAGAAGCAAAAACTTCAATTTAAGGGCTGCCAGAGAGGAATTATAAATCACCCAATTGCAGCTCAGTCTGTTCAATACGTGTTTAAATGCTGGCTATATTTACAGCAAGTATTTTCTTCTTTAAGTAATTACTTAAATTTCACAACAAACATAAATACAGACATTTCTCCCCAAAGCACAAATCTTTTGTCTTTTTATTCCTACCAGGAGGGGAGAATTTAAGCTATGGCTGTGAACAGTTTTCCTTGGAGGGACACACCAAGGTCTCCTTGCTTTTATTGTATCGGGGAATTCTAAGACTCCTCCCTTTCATTTAAGCCCTTAAAGGAAACCAATGGGCTTATAAAAAGCAATTTTTATTCCGGCACAGCCTGACCCTGGGCTGCCTGCTCAGAGAAGCACAAACGTGGGACACAATCCCACAAGCTCCAAGGAGTCACCAGTCATCCTCTCCCACTACCCCAAAAGCAGAAGAGCCTCTAAAATACCAGCTTTGCTCCTCACACCCCAAACAGCCAGGAAAGAACCCAAAAAGATGCCACAAATGGGAAGGTGTTGAGTCCTCCACACCCGAGAACCCGCCTTTCCTCCTTCCCAGGGACACAGATGTCCAAAGACCAGACAGGCTGAGGGGGTTTCCCCACTTTTATTGGAAAAGTGACACACAGGGACGGAACTCAGAGCGCTCCTCGGGGCGTCTTGAAGTTCATCCCCACCGTGGGCTGTGTCACCTGCAGGTTGGACAGGCTGCCGAAGTCCTGGAAAATAGCATGGGAACAATGGGATCAGCCACAGTGCCCTACCCACTGAGCACCAGGAGCAGATTCCTCAGGGGAGGAGCAGGAAGGTGCAGTGGCACAAAGTGGAGGAATCTACCCCATTCCAGAGATCAGCTCAGTGGTCAGGGAATCCCTGGAGGGAAGGGCAAGGGGCACACCCACAGCACGGCCACCATGCCTCTCTCTGCCCTCCCAAAAGCCATGGAACTAATCCACCCACAGGACCCAGGGCAAAAGGACCCCCACCATGTCCCCAGAGCGCCAGAGCCTTCAGCCAACACGAGTGGGAGCGGTGCCAAGGACATGCCACAGGCAGGGGAAACTGAGGGCACTCACCAGGAGCTTCAGCATCTCCTTGGTGTCTGGGTCCACTTCAATGATCTCCTGGTCGAGGGCAGAGACCTGGGGACAGAGGGAAGAGGATGATGTGGTCTGACAAAGCCCCACAGCCCCTGGGGTGTCCCCATGGCCGCTCCGGTCCCATCCCACTGCATACAGAATCTCACTGCCCACAGTGTGTCCCACCTCCAGATCAGCACTCTCCTGCTCTTTAATCCCAGAGAAACCACCTCAGGCCCCCTCTGGACCCCAAACCTCCATCTCCATGGGTTTAATTCCCCAAGAGATACGACACAACGGGGTTTTTCTGAGAAGCCACAAACAGCACAGGTTCATCCGATGCTGCACCAACAGCTGCAGCAGGGACGCTCCTTCCCTGTCACCTATGGACACAAAGGGAACCACACCCCAGCACTGATGCTCTGGGAACGCCGAGGTAATGGAATTGGAGAGGTTTGTACAGCACAGAAACCCGGAACTCTGCCAGAAGCCTATCAGGATGAGCTGGGAGAGGGGTGAGATGCACCGTGCCTGAAGGCCACAGGATTTGGGAGCAATGGGATCAAATCCCTGGAACATGGGGAAACGCTTTTGGAGCGCCTCACGCAGGTGAGAGGTGGGACCTCAAGCACAAGGCTAAGGTGAGAGGGTGCCACCAATTCCTCCTCTCCGGCGACACCGGCTGCAGGGCAGGTTTCCAGCCACTCTGAAATATCATCCTGCNTTTTTAAGTTAAGAAAACCAAAACGCAAAAAGCCAGCTGTCCTTCCCAGCCCAGGCAGTGGGTTCGGAGGGCTCCACCTCACCCCTCCCGATCCAAACCCCCCTCCGCTCCTCCGGGCTGAGGGTTTCTCTTAAAGGGATCTGGGCCCGTTGATGGAGACGCAGCCTCACCTCAGGGACGTAGTTGTCCCTCCTCTCCCTCTCCTCCTCCTGCAGTTTGATGGAGATGCCGCGCACGGGGCCCCTCTGGATCCGCTTCATCAGGTGGGTGACATACCTGAGGGGACACGGCGGTGTTCCAGGGCTTCCCCGGGGCTCCCACCACCCTTCGCCACACCCCCAACGCCGGAACCGCGGCAGGATGGGGAGATGGCGCTGCCGCCGCCCACCCCGGGTGACATCGGGAACGAAGTGTCCGACAGCAACAGGGTCTGGGGGGGGAGACAGACCCCCCAAACACGGGAAAGCTCTCGCGCTCCTCTCCCTGCACTATCGATGACCCGGCCACGGGCGGGGCCGTGATCACTTTCGAATGCAGGGCCTAGCCCGCAGCTCCCCCCGAGCGCCCTCCCGGTGCCCAAACCCCGCCGTGCCCG
>VWZG01003891.1:1235862-1275113 GCA_013396735.1 Grallaria varia | reverse complement strand
GGTTGGCGGGAGGCGCCGGAAGGCCGCAGAGCACACAGCGCCCCCTGGCGGCCCGGAGGACGGCGATGCCGGTGCAGGGGGCGTGGCCAACGCCGGATAGGCATGTCCAATGCCCCAGTGGGCGTGACCAAGCCCCGATGGGCGTGGCCTGGCTCAGCCGGCGCTCCGCAGGTCGGCGGTGCCGCATCCGGACCCCTCAGCACCGCTCTGTGTCCCCGGGACCCGACGGAGCATCAAAACAGGCCAGGGAGAAGCCCTGGGGGAGGACACCGAGCATTCATAACTCGCACCGCAAGGAAGCATCAACCTAGCCCCGAAGGAGGGGCGACAACACGCTGGTGGCAGCAGAGGGGGAAAGGGGGCACAAGCAGGAGCCCAACACCTTAACCCCAACCCTCCAGGGACACGGGGAAACACAAGGAGTCCACTGTGGGGAATCCAAGTCTCACTCAGCCTTCACCAGCCCCTGCAGACAGAAGCCCTGGGGTCCCCTCTCCCAGCACCCAGCCCTGCAGGGTGGAACACACAGGCCCTTTCTAATTAAGCACATCAATTAATGCTGCAAAATAGGGGAGGCTCCAGCTGGAGCCCAGGGAGCCCATGGGCACCTCTGGTAAGGGGGATCACCACACAGTGATAGAGTTCCCTCCCATCAAGTCACCCACAGCATCCATAACCTGTGCCCCCAACCTTCCCCAGCCTCTGGGAAGAGACACCACAGCCCTTACACCAGTGCAGAGACTCACCCTGAAGCACACAGAGCACAAGAGGTTGTTTTTTTTGCTGCAACGTGTTTATTATGTGCCAAAAACTACACCACAGCTTACTCCACGCGTCTGTAGGAGAGTGCAGTCTTGCCTGCATATACTACAATGAGGTAGAGACTTCACAAACAGCTTCACAAAACCCCACAAAGAGCAGCTGGGATATGCAACAATGCAACATCAGCTCAGCAGGAAAGAAAAAAGAAATCTTCATAATAAAGAGGGAGAAATTATGACACTGGTTCTTTGGCACACAGCTTCCAATAGAGGGGGAAAGTAACAAAATAATAATTGGCATAATTAAAGGTCTCAAATCCCAGCAGCAGCATTTCAGTCGACTGCACCGTTACTCCAAACATCTCAGGAAGGAAAGGAAAATTACTTGTCCCCTCTAAGAGAAAGGGCTCCCAGGAACCTTCATCGTCCACCAAAACGCAGCCCTTTTTTAGCTTGTTACAAAAGAAAAGGTTTAAGTCCTGTGACTTCGTGTGATTAAAAACCTCTATCAACCCCCCATAAGTGCAACTTAAAAAAGTGCAACAAACTATTTAAAACTATATACAGCAGCTCAGAGATCGTCATCCCATCCAGTTTCAAATCCAAAACCAAAAACTAAGCCCGGCCTGTCCCGTTGCAAACCCCTTGATTTACAACGTCCTGCCAGCAGCCCCCAGACACAAATTGCAATAATGTTAAAAGCTGCCAGGAAAGAAAAAAATCTCTCATTTCAAACGACTTAAAAACTGTTTTTAAGAGTGTAAAAAGGAACTCGTAAAAACCCTCGAGCGTAAAATATGAAATATGATTTGGTTTAAATGAAGAGCAAAGTCTCCTTGTTGTTACAGTAAAAAACGCCAGCTGAACACCCAGGTCACGCCGTCCAGGTGGGGGTAAATGAATGGAAAGGCACTGTATGGCAACGGCAAAACAATGACCAATGAGACCTGCGCTCTCTCCACCAGTATTGCAAGGAATGTAAAAAAGCGCCTTTAAAAAATAAAAAAACCAAGGCAGAGGCGCCTGCGGCAACGCCCCCGCGACACGTGGCCCTTGGTTGGTTGGGTTTCTTTGTTTTTCAGTTTTTGCTTCTCGTCAGCAAACCAGGAACCAAAGTCTGGGAACTGCAGAATGGCTTGAGGGGCACTCCCCCCCTCAAAACACCCCCAAACAAACCCCAACAAAACTCACTGTGCATTAGTGCAGAAACAAAAAGACCAGCAAGTGCAAACATGAATGTAAGATTTTTGTAGGTTTTTTTTCTTTTTTTGTTTTTTTTTCCCCGTCAGTCCTCAGGAAGAACATTCCCAGCCGGGCTCGGCTCCGGCAGGCGCTTCCCTGCTCCCACCTCGGCAGGTTCTCCAAGGGACTCCCCTGCGCCTGCGGCGGCCCCGGCACCCTTTAGCTGGAGGAGTCCCTGTTCTTCTGGTTGCGCATCAGCGGGCGGTGGTGGCGCAGGACCTCCATGGAGTGCTGCCAGTGCCAGCATGAGCGGCAGAAGTACTTGAAGCAGATCTGTGGGCACAGCAGAAGGGGCAATGCTGGGGGGGGGTTCCAGCAACAAAGCATCCCCTGGAAGCAAAGCAGCTTCTCTTCTCCCTCCCTGCCCAGTTTTTCAGCCCCCACCAGCACAGTGGATCCATGGATGGGAGGGAGGGAGTGCCAGCAATGGTATGTTGTGCCCAGCTTCCATATTTTGAAGTTTCCAAGTCAGGGCCTGGGGACTGGGACAGCAGCTGGGCTCTGCCCACACTCCCCCTGCATCCCTGCCCCTGGAGCACAGCCTGCTGCTGCTCATCTCCCACCCTGACTCCCTGGGAACTCACTGGACACTCTGGCCAAGCTCTTCTGAGGGGAGGTCAGCCAGAGTCCCCTGCACCTCAGGCAGCCCCAGACTCCAGTCTGTCACAACTCAGAGCAGTGGACTCATCTCACCACAGGAGCACCAGCCCATGCCCACAATAGGCCCTGATGGGCTGGCACAGCATTCAGCAGAGCCACAGCATTCCCAGACTGAGGCAGGGTGGAGGGAAAGCTGCCTCTGCCTCCTGGTGCACACCTCCTCCAAAAAAGGGCTCACCCCCAGCTGGCCACTGCACCCTGCCCACTCAGGAAGGGACAGGAGGCAATCCTGGACACCAACACTACTCCTGGCACAGAACCAGCCTTACCTGGTCTCTGCAGAAGAATGGGCCAGGCTGGGCACTGCAGACTTGGCACATGGAATCCTCCAGGTAAGGGTCAATCTGAACCTACAGGAAAACCAGGCAGTGAGTACAGGGCAGTGCTGGAGTGACTGTCCATTCCCTGGAGACCCCAAATCCATACTCAGCACCCCAGAGGCTGGCAGAGCAACAGTTCCCCACTTCCTCTGTGCCAGCTCTGTGGGCTGCGGTGCTCCCAGCAGTACCACCCACACACCACACAGACCCCCTGCCCAGGCTGGCCCACCAGCCCCACTCACCTTCTTAGTAAACTTGGTGGTTTTGATCTCTACGAAAGCAGCAGTCACAGCCTTCAGGTAACTGCGCTGGTTGTTGAAGGTGACACGTCCTGACCCTGGAAGGAGCCCGACCACAAGTGTTAAGCAGGAACCAGTGGGGACTGAGGGGGAGTCACTGGCAGCACCACCCCTTCCCCAGCACAGTTCAGCCAGTGCCAGGGAAGCAGCTTTGGCAGAGAGATGGTCTCCAGGGCCTGGGGGGCTCTGCCTGCCACCTTCCCAATCCCAGGAGCAGCAGTGGCTGGAGGGAGGCTGGCAGGGCCTGGCTGAGGGTGGCACAGCAGCAGCTCCATGCCTGCACCTGGAATACACCGGTGCTGAGACAGCTCAGCAGCTTTTCTTTCCAGCCTCCCACTCACCCCCAGAGCCTTATGTTTTGCAGTCTCATTGCCAGTCAGCAGCATTCCTGCACCACTCACTTCCAGCCAAATCTGTTCAGCTCCAGGAAAACCATCCATGCTTTCCTCAGAGTTCCTGTTTTGGGCTCTAAACAGAACACTGGGTGTTCCAGGACTGGCACACCAGCAGATCCCCCTCCAGTTCAGCCCAGCACCATGGATCACCTAAACCCATCCAATCCCCTCCCACAGCATCGCACAGAACACAGGAGATGCATTCTGGGGCCTAGATGCACTTTAGGACTACAGGAGATGCCTCATCAGCACAAAATCAGGGCACAGCTTAGTTACCAAATCTGAGTGCAGACTGCTGTGACTTTAGGGCAGCTCCAAGGGTAGAAGTGCCACTGAGCTGTTGGGAGAGGGATCTCTGCTACTTGGAGCAATCCACTCTCTGCACAAACCACAGGAGGCTGAGGTCATGCCTTGGGCCCTCACAGGGCCTGCACAGTAAGGTTTGCAAGACTATCCATGGCCTCACAGAACTCACTCTAATCCTCATTCTCCCACACCCACTCTCTTGGACTGTCCTCCTAAAGCCACTGCAGGGGCTTCTTAACACCATGAGAGTATTTTAAACCCAAGACTTGACTAGAAAAGCCAAGGGACAGTGGCAAGCAGTGACAGCTCTGCACTATCAAGCCCTGACATTGCTCCTGCCTGGCAACATCAGGAGATTCAGAGTCCTTCCCCAAGTTTGTGACCTGCTGTAGCCTGAGTCTGGATTTTGGGTCCTCAGGCACATGCTGCCGCGTTTTTCCACACACACCAGTCACCTCAGTGCTGCCCCCTGGCCCATGAGGCCACCAGGGAGGTACAGGGGACATATGGCATGACATGCAATGTTTCAGCTCCAGTGACAAGAGCCAAAGTGCAGCTAAGACCCACAGCTGTCTCAGCTCTGGGAATGGAAGAGCAGCTGCAGAAGCATCCAACCACCACTAACAGCACTGAACAGAGGCAGGAAACCGTTCAGCCAGGGCTATTAACACCCTCAAGCTGCTCTGGGATAATCCAGGACCTTCCAGTTCCCAGGCACATCAAACTCAGCCAGCCCTTCCCAGCATTGGTCTTGTCTCCCCATAGCAAGGGGGCAAAGAGCATAGACTGTGGAAGAAGCTGGACAGAAATCTACTCCCAGAGCCTGGCATCTGGGCATCCTTCCAATCTAAGGACAGACCAAGGGCACCACTGCAGCCTCCCCAAAGCACGATCCTGGCAGGATCATCACTCACCAATGGGATACTTGTGCTTGTCCGTGTCGATGCCAGCATAGACCACTCCTCCGAACAGGTCATACATGACGGCTGCCAGGGCCTCTGCATTGAGCATCCCATGCAGGGCCCCCACAAACACTGTCTTGCTGGGGTCGAGCCGCTGTGACGGGCTGCGCACGAAGTTGCTGTCAGCCAGCACCCATGGGATCACCTGCACCTGGAACCACACACACAGGGGGTGGGTCAGCCCAGGCCTGCAGAGCCACACGCCGTGCCCTCAGCTCATAGGAGCCAGCCCAGACCTTCGCACCACACCCGAGCTGCAAGTGTCACTTGTTGCTGCTCAAGGTCCGTATGTAGGGCACCCACAGCTCCAAATGCCTCTGGAGAGCCCACAAGGGAGCAAAACCAACTCCTGCTTCCAACCAAACTGGAATCCAAACCCCCAGTCTCTTGGGGCTGGCACCCAGGAGACAACCACACACCGGCACCTAATGCTGATGGCCCAGTGGGATGCCTCCCAGGGCAGGAGCCTGTTGGAACAACCCACCCACTGCCAGCACCAGCAGGAGCTCCCATCTGCTCAGCAGCTGAAGGAGAGCTCCACAGAGGAGAAGATTCTTGCATTGCTGAATCACCCAGCACAGAAGCACTGCCAATTGCCAGACACCTGGAGAGCTGTCTGGAGCACAGGCAGTTTGTACCTGTCCAGGTAAGAGCTGGGTCTCCATCCTGTATCTCCCCAAACTCATGCAGTGGTCCCTGATCTGAGGTCACCCTTTCCTGGAAGGCCAAATGGAGCCCTCCAGCAGCCTCAGCACCTCCAGAGCATAGATCAGAACCAGGCAAAGCTGCACTGGGGAGCAGCCTGAGATCCAAAGTATCGGCCAGGGGAGTGTGAAAGCCATTTGTTCTGCAAGCAGAGGAGGCCTGCAAGAACTGGAGGGATCCCACTCTGACTCCAGAAGCAATGGTATATGCTGGATGCAGCATGAAATAGTGAAGTCCCTGTTCTCATGCTCCTTTCCAGTTAACTGAAGCTGAAGGCAGGGTCTGCCACAACCCGGGAGTTGACACAAGCTGTTTGTGAAGGACACAGACACTGCCCTGACACATCCCCACCACAGGAACACATCCCTTAAGGCCAGCCAGGAGCCAGTGCTCCTTCTGCCGGCCTTTCCAGCTCTGCTTTCCTTTTCTCCAAGGTTCTCATGCACGCCCCCCACCTCCACTGTACCCACTCACCTCTTTGCAGCGCATCCTGCGGCTGGACATCTTGAAGTAGTACTCACTGAGCCCATCGGGGCTCAGCAGGTCCTGGGAGCACGCCTGGAGCAGCGCACGCACAGACTTCTCCGACTCAAACACCAGGTAGACGTATCCTTTGGGGGGAAGGGAGAGGAGCACCTGTTAGAACTATGGAGGTGAAGGAAGGATCATCCCAGATTGCAGACACCTCCCAAGAATCACTCAAATGCCACCTGAAGCATCTGTGTAGCAACTCTTGCTGTTCCCAGCAGACTCCCTGGATGATCCAGAGTCTGGCCAAGCTGGGAAGAACCCAAACCCAGAGTGGCACAAGAATGCCCAGCTCCAGGGCCACATGGGCCACTGTCCCTTATGCACAAACCACACCTAGACATTCCAAGTGGGCACCACCAGCCCGGCCACAGCAACGCCTGCAGAAAAATGGATTCTGCCTCACATTTCGGATGTCCTGGCTCAGAAATGTGAGTAGGGTTTTAAAGTCACTTCCATGGGTGCCAGCACTGTGCCTCACATTGCTCTAGTGGCTGAACAAGGCCAGCAAGACCAGAGAGACTCCAAATCAGCCACTTCCTACCCCATAACTCATTCCTGCTTACGTATCAGCCCAGCTGTTCCAGACAGGACCAGGCCCCAGACACTGCTGGCTCACCAGAGCCCAGGCTGTCAGTTGCCGCGGAGTGCCCACCTGGACTCCCACCACACACTGGCAGTGGGGACCAGCTGTTGTCCAGAGGGACAGCCCCACATGGGGCTCCAAAAATAACACAGAGGGTTCCCCCCACCCCACAGCTCTGTCCAGCCCTGCCAGGAATGGGTGGGGACGCTGGGTTGGGGGTGACTCTGCAGCCCCGGTGCAGACCCAGGTGAGGGCAGGACATTACCCAGGGTGCTCTGCAGCATCCAGTGACCAGCATGCAGCCGTACCATCCCAGCATCCGTGCTGTAACATAGCATGGGAAAAAAGTAACCCTACCGTGTCGCTATTACCTTTAGGCATATTACCTTTGGGAGGACAGCGTGGGTGTTTGCCATCCTTACCGGGCCACTCCACACTCAGGGAGCCAAAAACACGGAAAGTGTTGATCAGCCCAGCTACAGACACAAGGAGAGAGGTCAGTGTGTCCCAGAACAACTCCATCCTGCACCCACCCAATGTCAACACCCGAGGCCTCAGTGCAGGGCCAGGGGCTGCTCACCTTCCGTAATGTCCCACGGGACTCCTCCCAGGAACACTTTGCAGGAGTAGACAGGGTTCTTGTAGTTTCGGGGAGGCAGCTGCCCACTCCAGGTGCAGGTTGCTTCATTCACAGCTTGGACAGACACCAGTAATGCTCAGTACAGGATCATTTCTCCTTCCTGCTCTCCCACAGGTCTCCCTGTATTCCCCAACCATAGGCTAAGCAGAGTTGCCCAGTCATCTGCCTGTTCTCTCAGGAGGCAGAGCCAGGTTTGAGCCTGGAGAAAGCTCTGCTCTGCCACAAGCTCCATGTCCAGCCATAATACCTGCAGAGCAACCTTGTGCCCTCCCAGAGGCATGGGACTATCCCACTGGCCCTGCAGCCATGCCAGGACCCCCCGAGCTCACCTGCTGCTTGCCGATGAAGCCTGGCTTCTCTTTCAATACTGAAGGGGTCTTCTGGAGAGTCCAGGAGATCCCAGGAAGGCCACGCAGATGCTCCAGGCCATCTTTTCGATGCACTGGCTGGGGGGGAAGTTACTGCAGCCAGGGCAGCCTGATCTTGATCCAGCTGGGATCCCACCCCCATCTTTAAGGGGTCTCTTGACACCCCACTGAGAGGCAGGAAGGGCAGAGGTGGGGAGATGCGAAGGCTTGACTGTAAGAAAAAGGCCACATTGAAATCCAGCTCCAGAGAAAGAGCACAGAATGCCAGAGGTGAGGCATCACAATGGGGCTGTGCCCTCACCCATAGCAGGAGAGTGAGCTCCCCGTGATCTCTGGAAACCCTCTGAGGTCTGGCAGAGGCAGGAAAACAATCCCCAATCTGCACCAGCACCCTGACAGGACCAGATCCTCCCTGGGAAAAGCCTATCCCTGCACCCATTTCCCCCATGCCCATGATCAGCAGCAGGGATTGTTAAGCAGGAGGCACCTCACCAACCACAAAGCCAACAGTTACCTGCTCCTGCACAGCCCCAAGGACATGTCACCCCTGGGGAGCACCAACCGCCCCAGGAGGAATGCCTGCAGCTGGCAGGGCTCACTGGAAGCAACCACAGGCTTCAAAGGCACCAGCTGAATCTCCCAGCCTAGCTCCAGGCCTGCCTGACCAGGAAGGGGTCACTGCCAGCCACAGCCCCTCACAGGTTTAATGTGCCCCTCCCAGGACAGGAGGAGGGAAAGCATGGATTGATGGAGCAGCAGGGATGCGAGACACCGTGCAGCTCACAGTGTCAGCTGTGCTGTGGATCCATCCCTGTGGCAGCCACCCATGCCAGGGCTGTGCTGGGAGACTTGACCTTCCCAAACAAGGTCAGCCCAGAGCCCTGTACCCTGCCACCAGCCCTGCCCAGGGTGCTGCCATCACTCCCAGAGCACATCCTGATCCTACAAAGTGGATCATGGCAGAATCAACCCCACATCCAGTCAACTGTGTCCTTCACACCCATCCCAACACAGGGGTCAAGGCCACAGCCACACCATGCCAGAGCCAGGAGCAGCTCCTGGCTTGCTCCTCTTGTGCCAAGGCCAGGCCATGCAGCAGCACCCCCCAGGCTGGCTGGAGCCAGGCTGTCCTGCTGGCACCCAGAGCTGCTGCTCACACAGCTCAGCACAGACTGGGGCAGCAAGACTGACACTTTTGCCTTGCTCCCTGCCTTCCAAATTTAGCTGTGCTTTAGGGAACAGGAGCAGGCTAGACCCAGTTTGCAGGAGAAGAAACAGCCCTGAGATGACATGCAGTCAGCAAACGGGAAGGGCAATGAAAGGCAGGGACAGGAGCTCCAGAGAAGTCCAAGCTGAAGCCTGGAGGTAGCTGTGCTCATCAGCAACCTCCCTGCTGGAATCAGGACACAGACACCCCCTGCCACACACCAGCTCAAGCACTCAGACCTCCCTGGGAGCTACTGTAACCCATTAGGGATGCAAGCACAGAGCCAAAGGGCCAAAATACTAATTTAGAAGAAAAAACAATAAGGGTATTACTGGCTTGTGCTGAAGGACTGCACAAACAGCCCTTCTCCCAAACCCTGGGCTGTGTCAGTGTGGGCATGACAGCTCCCTCCAGCATTCCCTTCCCCAGCAGCTCCCCAGAAACGTAGCAAAATCCCAGGAATCACAGAGTAGGTGCAAAACCCAAACTTACGATCAAGTCTGAGAGGTGGTCGGAGCCAGAACTGAACCCACTGGTGTCCGAGTCAGAGGGGCTGCTGGAACGGGAGTCCAGGAGGGAGCGGGAGTTCCTCAGCGATGGTGTGGAGAACTTTTCTGACAGGTCTGAACCAATGGGGTCTAGAGGCAGGAAACTCAATGGGGGTTTCCCCAGGACATTCCCAAGAGGGTTACTCAGCATGCTGAGAACTGCAACAGAGAGAGAGGCCATCAGTGGTGCAGCACCACACACCAACTTCCTCACAGCTCTCCTGGCAAAGGCACCAGGCCCCTGTCAGCCCACGAATGGCACATCAGGGAGGTGGCACCTCTGGCAGGTGCCAGCCCTCCCCACAGCTCTTTGCCACGAGTTGTGCCACGGCACTGCACAGCTGGAACCAGCCTGGTGTGGCTGACAAACATGGGGATTGGTTACTCCCCTGAGAGATCAGCCAGAAATTCCACTTCCTCTGAGAGAATCAGAGCCCCTGTGCCCTGGATATGGAACTCAGACAGGCCCTCTCTGACCAGTCCATGCCATTTTTTGCTGCTTTTGCTGGAGCAAGCCAGAAGCTGAAGGGAGGGACAGTTCCCCAGTGATGGGGACACATACAGAGGGCCACACTGAGAGGAGCATGCTGGGCACACCAGCAGGCATTTCAAGGCTCACAGGTGGGACGCTGCCCACCTCAGTCCCACCAAGAGCTGGCCATGGGCAGCCAGGAAGATGCCAGCCTGGCCTGCTGACAGAGAGGCTTTACAGTCCTCAGCAAGCCCCATCCTCGGTCGTGTTCACAACAAGCCTGTCTGGTCAGGCCTCTACCCGAGAGCTGACAGACAGGGACGCATCAGACCGCTTCCCTCACACAGCACGTTTGCCTCCCACTGGGCAGAATCGAGGCAAATTCCTCTCTGCAAGCAGAGCTGACCCCCACAAGCAGAGCACAAAGTCACCCAGGGGTCATAAAGTCATGTCCTGATCAGCGATGTCCAGGCAGCTGCCACCCAGGAGGAGAGGAAGCACAGGGCAGGCTCAGCCATGCAGGAACCCACAGGGGCACACCACCAGCCAGCTCTATTCAAAAGGAGCGAGTCTCAGCAAGCTGAATATGTCCCCAAATCCAATAGAAAGAGCAAAGCATTCAGAAATGGTTTCAATTACTCAGAGCTTGAAAAACAAGGCAGTTTGTCCCGAAGCTTTCAGTTTTCAGCAAACCAAGTTCAGGATTCACTCAAGATCCTCTAGCCCCACCTGGTCTCAGCCAGCTGGACAACAAGATTTTAACCCCGATTTTCAGCAGCTCCCCGATTCAGCAGACAAGGGTTAATCATCCAAAACACCACCCAAACCAAGAAAGTAAAAAATGCCATCATGCTCAAGTGCACTACAGTCAGACATCAGGACAATGCACTGCCAGCACCAGATAAAGCTGCCAAGGTGCCCAAGGCAAGATGCTGGGATGTACCTGTCCCAAGTCACCTTATCCAGAGGAATACCTGCTGCAGAACTGGCATCTCCAACCTCACACTCAGGGAGAAACCTCACAACACCAACAGAGATGCCAGACAGGTACAGGTAGGTCCTTTACTTGAAGCATCTCCTCCAATCTCAGGTAGAGCCCCGAGTGACAGTCACAGCATTTTCCCACATTCACAGAACCTTATTCCTGGCAGTTTTCCCTGTTGTGGCTGCAGTGCAGGACTGTGCACTCACCTCTAACCACAGCTGGAAAGGGACCTCCTGTCCTTGGCTCTCCCCAACAGCAGCACCTGTGCTCACACCCAGCCCTGCAGCCACGGAAATCCCAGCTGGCCCAGCAGTCCTTACCAGGGCAGAGCCCCAGGAGCCAAGGAATGCCCCCAGAGCCAAGGAATGCACGCAGCTGCAGCCAGGGAGGAGGCTGCTCCCTCCTAGTCAGGGCTCAGAGCAGGGCAGAGCATCTCCCAGCCCAGGCGAGCTGTGCTACGCTGCTCCACCAGCTTCTCAGAAGCCACGTGATGCGTTTAAAAATACAGCCAGCATATTGTTCCAGGGAGACAGCTGAATCTGTCCGACAGGCTCCAAAATCTGATTAGTCACTAAACAGCACAAGAGGCAAAGCAAAGCAGCTGATCCCACGGCCCAAACGCTCCTGCACTGACACCATCCTCCTCCCCAGCTAGTGAGCACAGTGGGTTTGGAACGCAGGGCAGGGAGCAGTCCTGTGCTGACCCTGGCTGCACAGCATTCCAGAGACCTGGAGCACCAAGTGACAGATTGCCACCAGGCAGTGCTGTCCTGCACCTCATCTCCCAGTTGCTGGAGATGTGGGACCACAGCTCCATTCAGGATGCACCAGTAAGGGTTTGGGGGCTTATCAGGAGCTCCCAAAGGCACTGCAGGGTCCACCTGCTTTGCCCCATTTATGTCACCCTCATCTCTGCCACCACTTACACATTTCTCCTAGGACTGCTCAGCTCTCACCACAGCTACAAAACCAGTAAGGCCAGTATGAGAATGCTGGAGTAGCAGCATTACTGGCCTTTTAAAGGATCCACTGTCTGGGCATTTACCACCAGGCAAAATCCTACTGCAACTGCCCCACTCCTAACCTCATGTCCTGGAAGCACTGACATCCTGCTGTTAATGCAGATGGCTTCCATTCACTCCAAAAGCTTTGCCAGCTCTGCAGGACACACTGAGCTTGTGGGAGATCCCACATCACCCCACTGGGCCTGACTCAGCTTCACTGGGTACCCACAGCCACTCACAGGGACACAGGGAGGAAAAGCCAGGAGCCACATTCAGCATTCCATCCTGTAGACCTGCTTGGTGACCAGGCTGAGTGCTCTGAATCCAGCCTGTCAGGTAGCCTAGGAAACACCTGCATGAGACACCAGATCTTATTCCTCACCCTACCCTGATGGAATCCTGCTCTAACTCCCTGCACCAACACCCCCAACTGGTCCTGGGTTGGCCACAAAGGCTGGCCACCTACAAGCCCTCGGAAGTCCCTGAGGTCACAGTACCTCCTGGGAAGTTGGCCTTGTGACCCCTCCCAAGCAGACAGCTCATGGAAGGGAATAACCATTCCCAACGCATGCACACAAGATGCATCAGCAGCTCCTGGTGTCAAGAGCATCCCTGAAAGTCTCAAAATGAAGCAGCAAACATCAAGGAAACACTCAAAGGTAAAAAAACCACATGAGCATAAGAACTAAGTATTTTCACATCTAGAAGGGAAATTTTAACTGAGGGTCGACACAACTCCCATCACCACTCACACAGTGGGGTGAGCTTCTGGAACTTTTCCTGCCACCACTCAGCTCTAGCAAGGGAGGCACATGCCAACACTCCTCTGCAGGGGACAGCAGAAAAGGAACTTTTAATAGAAACTCAGTGCTGACTTTTGACTCACTGCTGCAGCTTTAGGGACTGATCCGGAATCAGTACACTCTGCTCCATCTCCAACTGTGCCTGCCAAGCACTGCCAGGTTTAAGAGCTCCATGAAGCAGCCGTGGCACCCACATGGCACTGCCAGGTCACGGGCACGCAGGGCTCTCACTGGACAAGGAGTGTTTTACAAAACTTTCTCCCTAGCTGAGCATTCCCCAGTAAATGCTGTCAGGCCAATGCTGTTGCAATGCACCTCAATTCCTGCATCATCCCAAGGAATCCTAGGATGCTGGGGGAGCCTCTTGGAGCCATCACACCCAAGCCAGACGCTTCACAGAAATAAGCAGCTACACTAAGCCCACAGCAGTGGTTTCACAGTGCACTGGTTTTAACTCGAGGCCAACTCTGCCCACAGACCCCAAATTATCCTTTAAATCCAGTTACCAATCACTGAACTACCATGTTTAACATGAGCTTACCCAGTCTCGAGCAGGTCACTCCATCACCACAAGCTGCAATTCACAGCACACCTTGGGAAGAGGTGCCCTTACAGCAAGATGCCCAATCCAAACAGCTGTTCCGAGGCTTTTACTCTTCCACCTGCCATGTAAGACTCACAGCACCTGTCCAGGGCCTTGGAGCACACAGCTCTTCCCTGCACATAATAATTTACAGCCATTTGATATTTAGACCTTGCTGGTAGCTTTGCCCATGCCCCTTGTGTAAGAGATGGAGGTAAAGATGAGCCCCAAGGAGCCAGGTTACCAGGGCTGGCAGCTCAGGGAAGGGCTCTGGGAAGATAACCACTATGGTGATGACAAATGACAGCTTAATACCTTGGATAACATCTTAATGTAAGAAAGAGCAATAGCATCATTTCAGCTGGAAAAGACCTCCAAGATCAAGTCCAACCTTTGACCAATTAATTGCCACCTTGTCCACTACACCATGGCACTAAGCACCACACAGAGCATCTACTGAGCTTACTCCTGACAGCCAGAGCTGATCAGAAGCTCTGCCACCCCCACACCATCCTTCTGCTTGGCTCTGTGGAGACCACCCAGCAGAACAATTAAGAGCACATGGGATCATTGCTGACACTTTGCTCCTCAGTGCATCAGTTTGTGGCATTATGTGGCAAACAGATCTCGCTCAAAGCAAAAGTCCCTCTCACCTGACAGCTGCCTTGGTCCTTTCCCCACACTGAGAACATCAGTGGGAGCTCCCCCTTGGCTGAGAACAGCTATCCTGTTGCAGGAGCAGGGTGCCAGGCCCTGTTCTTGCACTGCCAGAGATGTCTGGCACCTGCAGGCTCCGAGTGCAGGCGGTTCCACACCACGCTTGGCACAGCCCCCAGTGCAAGGGGAGCACACACACGCTCTTTGAAGTCATGCTCTGGAGACATGTTCCAGCCTCTCAGAGCTCACTGCAGGGATGGAAAAAGCCTATTTACAAGAGTCCAGGACTTGTCCCAGCAGGTCCACGATGCCAAGGCCTTCAGAGGGTCACTTCTGCTCGCTGGCACCACCAACAAGGTTAGACAAACACTGCAACCTCCAGAGAGGAGACACCAGAAGTTTAACTGCTGGAAAACACTCAGCAAGGATGGTAAACTTAAGAGACCTCCCTTGCATCCACTAACTATTACAGCTGGAAATCCACCCTTCTGCCTGGACCTCCTTGCAGGGTAACAGGAAAGCTCTTTACCAAGAGAACCAAAGGCAGAAGAGCCAGATTTCAGTGCCACCGTGCTGCTGCTTCCACTGGGTGACACCTGAGGCCCAGAGGCTGCAGAGCCCAGCACACATTTGGGGCAGGGCAGCAGGGGAGGGAAGCAGCATGACCAAGGCCCTGGAGACTGAATACAATGCAGTTTCTTTTGTCATGCATCAAAAAAGCTTGTAAAGGAAAAAAAAAAAAGCTGATGTCCTAAACAATAGCCTGCTGCAATTCCAGAAAAACAGCTCGTCTGCAGTTTTTACCACCCAGCCAAGCTCTGCCCTGGTGGGGTGGGAGCAGCTGAATGTTTTAGTCAGCCAAAAAGCAGCACCTCCTACAGACACTGAGCAACTCCATGGCAAGAGAAACATTTGCATGTCTGAAAGGCAAACGGGCACCTCAACCTCCTCCTACAGCTCCAGTTACATCTCTAAATCAGGCAGTGACACAGCCAAACAAGCTGCCAGGGTGAGCTTTCCCCCTCTGTCAGAAGCTCAAAGCTCGTGGCAGGGAAGGGGTGATCAACACTCCAGCCTAATCCTAAGCACAGTTCTAGCACTTCTCACCTGGAGGTGCCTGTTGAGGAACCAGCACACACCTGGGGCCACAGGGACAGCAACAGAGCCACAGCCAGCTGTGGTGACAGACATGGGGGCTGCAGAACACAGGACGGGAATGGGCTTTGCCCAGCACAGCGAAGGCAGACATTGGATTCCCCCTGTCCATTTCCAGAGCACCAAACCCTTACAGGGGCACAACGAAACAGGAAAAGCTGCAGCAAGAGCAGTGTCACAGGAATTTCCTCCTAAGTGGAGCAGCCATGGGACAAGGCCAGAGGTGGAGGGGAACTCCTCCGCTTAGGCCTGTGGAGCTCACCTCTGGATACCTCCAGAGGTCCTGCCCAGCTTAAATCCTCCCAGCCTGATTTCATCCCCATTACTCCACTGAAAAAAAGTAGTCACTGCTGTTGTAAGAGGAGCCAGCCCAAGTCCAAGGCACACATCCCCTCTGGGCTGTATCACCATGAAAGTCTCAATCATCTCAAGGCAACTACCAGCTCCTGAGAAAAGCAGCTCCCAGAACTGCAGATGTGAACAAACCAGCAACCACCACGTAAATAAGAACTACAGCACAGCTCCTTTAGTTTCTGAACTACAAAAGAGGAACCTCTGCCCTTATAGATTCTTCATTTGGGGCGATGAAGAACTGAGGATATTCAGGCAGCTATTTCTGGTTTGCTAAGAACAGGGCAGGGGAATTAAAAAAAAAAAAGGCAGCATGATCCCACAGCTGAACCACAGAATTAGAGTCAGGACACCTGAGGTCTATTCTTGGTTCTGGCACCAACATGGTAAGTCACTTGCCCTGAAAAATGGAAACAGCAGCAGAACTAGGAGCACAGAAAAGCTTACTGCATTAGCACCAGAGAGCACAGGTCCTCCTCCAGCACCGAGAGCAGGGCCAGGCTGATGACAAGGCTCACTGCTTCCCAAGGCAGGGAATTCACTCCTGTGTGTTTCTAGGAAGGGAGAACAGACATCCAAGGTAAATATAAAAATCAGAAAAGACAGCTAAAATGGGCTTCAGGATTAGAAGTGCCCAGGTAATTGCATTCACTAAGCAGGCTGCCAGAGCCACACTGTCTTTAAAAAGATCAGAACACCAAAGTACAGCAGGTTTAAACGTGTATCAGTCCCAGAGAGATTTAAAAGCCAACATATTCAGGTCAAATTCTGCACAACAATCTTCAGCTTCGCAAGCCTCAAGAACAAACACTTCTATATTTAAGTACCAAACTCCTCTCAATTATCTGCAGCAACACCCAGGGTGCAAACTCTGCTGTGTGTTACCTGTGCTAGCAAGGGCAAGTGACTCATCCTCACCCTCAGCTGCATCACAGTTTGGGGGTGGCAAGTCCAAGGCACCCCCTTTAGAAGGCAGGTTCTCTGGAAGGGGTTTTGGAGAGCAGGCTGCTGTCCATACCCCTCTGGGCAAGGCAGCACTGAAGGAATAGCTGGGAAACAGACAGGCTTCAGATCCAAATGCATTTTCTTTGGGAAAGGGCACACCAGCCTCACTAAGGCCTTCAGCTGGCATAAAGCCACTGCCAGACTGGCGCTCCCACCCCCAGTGGGTGCCTGTGGGTTCCCAGTTACCTTCCAGAGGTCTGCACGCTTCAGCATCACAGCTCTGGGCGTTTGCCTCACCTTCCCTCTGCACTCCATGGCAGAAAACCAGTCAGAGGGACAAGGAGCCGGGCATTTCTCCGCATCCCTCTCAGCGGGGTGGCAGCAGTTGCCTTGCCCAGGAGCAGCCGCTGCGCTGGCAGCAGCACAGACAGCACCTGTGATTCAGCTGTTTTGCCAGCACCAGAGGGACCAGGCACGAGGAGGTGCGGATCCAAGGTGCAACCCTGGCTGGAGATGCCCTGCCCAGTGCCCCAGCCCACACCCTGTGTGTTCAACCCTACCGCAGCACTGGGCAGTGACAGCTCAAGGACCACAGCACTGCCATGGATCACTTCAGGGCCAGCCCAGTGGAGACACATTTGAATGGGTGCTCCTCCGCAAACACTGTGGCAGCCCAGAATTAGCTTCTACAGCCCCCTGGGGCCTGTTATTTCTACCACTCTCCAGCAGATTTCCTACCCTGCCCTGAGCAGGAGATTGGACTGGGTAGCCTAAGGAAGTCTCTTCTAACCTGAGTTACCCAAAGAAAGCCAAATAGCCTGCTCAGAGCTCTGCAGAGGGCTAAGAGCCCTCTTCCAGCTGTCCCACATGCAGCCACTGCATGAGAAGTCAGCTAGAGGGATTTCAGCTGTACAAACAGGCTCTCTGCTGGCCTGGCCCTGGGGACACTGCAGTGACCCATCACCCAGCAATGCCACACCTGGTTATCCCTGTGCCAAGGTACAACACAGCACCATGGCAAACTCAGGCCTAAGGCAACAGGAGATGCTGAACTTTGGGCCTGTCTCAAAGGTGAGGAAGAGCAGGCATCACTGTTACCTTCTGCTACAGGCAGCCCCAGCACACTGGGAAAGCATCTCCCAAAGCTGCTCCCCATCCCAGCTCCGTACGGAAGCACTCAGGGCAGCACACACTGGAGTTTGAAGTGAAGGCAGGCAGCCAGAAACACATCCTGAACCTCTTCTAGGGAGCTCCCACATTCCCACCCATGGATCTGCAGCAGACAGAGCCTTTCAGGTCAGCTCTGCCCAGCAGGGAACCATCTCATCCAGTGCTTAGACATGTAGCAGTGCAAGGGCTGGAGAAAAACCCACCCATCCCACCTCTCATCTGACTGGCACAATTCTGGGGACAAATCTTACCCCAGGCCAGAGCTTGTACACACTACAACCAGTCACAAAGAGGCTGAACTACCAGTTGCCTGGGGCAGTTCAGAGCCACCAAAGAGCAGCTCCAATGCTCTCTTCAAAAGGGCACACACCTGTTAAAGCTCAATTCCAGAGTGGGCCAAGAGAAACATTCTCCAGACCACCACTGGACACTGCACACTGGGCTGCTCCAGAGGCCACAACCAAACATCCTTTCCTGAGAGAGGCCAAGGGGAGGGTTTGGGGTGGTGCACCCCTGCTCCCCCAACGCAAGACTGGAGCTGCCCCGACCCACTTCAGCTCTGGCTGGATACAAGCTGAGATGCTGGTTGGGTTCCTGTTCCAGTTACTCCTCTATTTGCATCTTCTGTTTTACAGCATCAGTGCAGATAAAAATAAATCTGTTTTAGGAGATGCTGCTCAAATGGAAGCTTTAAGAGGTGGATTAAGAGCAACTTCCATTAGAAACCAATTGCAAGCTCAGGCTTGATATTTCTTTTACTTATTTGATACACATTTTATTCTGTTAAGGACCAAATACTGCTGCCACATGAGCAGTGCACAGCCATTAAGTATTTCTCTGCTTCCCACTCCCCAGCACAGCTGGCTGCATCCAGCCACTAAGGAATCAGCCCACGGAGCATCAGCAGCCCTTATGGAAACACACTCAAGGAACAAGTACCCATTAAGCACCCACACCAAGTGTGGCCTCAGAAAAGCCCTACAAGAGCTTGGATGGAACAGGACAAGCTTTTAGGTACTCCAGGAGTACAAGCACCACCAAGCAGGAGATCAGGAGAGTCAAGCCAGCTCCCAGCTTTGTTCCCTTACATCATTATCATCCATAAACTCCACACAGGAGGCATCACCATCCTGCTTGTGCTTCCACTACAACTCCCTGAACATCAGCAGACTGCTGTGAAAGCCCATCTTCCATTCAAGGCATCAACATATTCCAAGAATATGGAATTCAGGACCACCACCAAAACTCTGGATACCTCTTTTCCTGAGCCAGGCACAGGTCTGAGGCCAGCCAGAGGTGGCCTTGTCTCCTTACCCCATCAACAATGTGAAGAAACCTTTCACTGCACTTTCTAGGAAGTCTTGGGCTTAGACCTGAGTGAGTCTCACTCAGGTGAGGTGCTTGCTCCTGGCACCCAAAGCTCCCCTTTCACTAGAGAGCAGGAAAACACCATCCTGGGATACTCTAGTGTCAACACAGTGCTATCCAGATGCTGGGCTCCCCCATCAGGATGAGCCTCTGAAACATTCCTCTAGCACCAATGAGAAGGATTTTCACACAATCAAGCAGGAATACACAGGAGCTGAGGGTACAACTAAGTCTTCTGAAGCCACTTGTCCAAAAGGCAGGAGGAAAACCAGCAGGGAGAGACCTGGACACAGGAAAGCTCTACAGAGCAGACACAAGTTAGCCTAGCAGTGAATTATGGAGACAGAACTGGGGAATACCTCACCCAAATGCTCTGCATCCAAGCACTCAAACCAACAGCTCAAGGAAGTCCACTGACTGCTGTGCTGTACTTCTAAACAGCCACCCCCAGGCTGAGCAGCAACACTCACCTGGGCAGGTTCAGGTACCTGCCACCATACACAGCATCTGAGGACACTCTGAAAACAGCCCAACCCAGGGGAGCAGCTTATGAATCCCTTCTCCTATTCTCTGGAAGTGGGAGTCCATGACAACCATTCTTCCCGTGCAATAGGTCTTGTCTTTGATCCTTCAGAAGTGGGTTTTGCCTTGAAGACTTCAGAGTGATCCGTGCTCCGAGGCCTCTGCTATCTGCCAGGCGACACACAACAGACAGCCCGCAGCTGCAGCCTGGCAGATTTTAAGCAACTACAGATAAGCAAGCTTATTGCAAAAATGGGTTGCTGTGCTCTGGGAAGCAAAAGAACCAAGGGCCGGGAGGATTCAGCAGCATTTCCCTACCACAGGCCATTTCTCCAGCAGAGTGACTGGAGCTGCAACCTTGCATGCTGGAGAATGAGACAGCAGCAGCCACCCCGCAGAGGGCACGGATAAGGCTGGAGCTGCAGTCTCAAGAGCAGATCCAAGAAAAGCTTGGATCTGTTGCTGCACCAGAAGCTTTAGGGGTGCACAACAAGCAGAGAGGTACATACAGCAAGGTGCTCCTCCATCAGACAAGCTCACCTAGAGAGGCCAACACCCTCTCTGGAAGCTCTGATCCTGCTGAAAACACCCTCCCAGGTTAGCATTGCAAACTTAGTGTTAAGAGACTGGTTCTAGGATGATTTCCCAGTGGGCAAGTCCACTGTCCCACATAGGGACAGCTCCCAATGTAGGGCAGGACAGACCAGCCAGACCAAGCAGCTGAAAACCAGCCAGGGAGACCCAAAATCTGCACAGGGATCTGCTGTGTACTGCTCTTCTCCAGGTAAAAACTGGATCGAGACCCCATTTGCTTGTGTCCCTTGAGGAACAGGGCAGTGAAGGTAAAGGATACCATCAAGGGCAGTTTCACCTCCCTGCCTTTAACCCCTCCCTGCCTCCACAGAGCAATAACCTCCAAGATCTTAACACACATCTGCCTACTGTGAGGCTACTTTAAAGATGGGGAAACACTGCCTCAAGAAATACAGCCAGGAGTGGCAGGACTGGAAGTTTTCAAGGCTAGTTTCCTGCAAAAGTCCCTCTCCAGGCCACAGAGCAGGTTTCTGGGACTTACTGAAGTATTTCCAGCCTGATAGATCTAGTGGCAGCAGAGGGTTTGAGACGCTTTGCCTGCTATGAGACAGCAGTTCAATCCTACAGCCAATAACTGCCAGCAGCTCGAGCCTGCAGCAGCCACTGCCTCTAGAGAGCCTCTCTCCAGGCCCCAGGGACTGGCACTGCCTCTGGCACACTCCCCTGGGCTCAGCACATGTCCTCGGTGCGTTACAGTGCCAGGTACAGAAGGAAAACTCAAATAACCCTGTTGGGATGCAAGGGGCTCAGCAGCCCTTCGGGAACAGGGGATGCAGCAGGATCAGGCCACACAAACCATCCCCGCTGCTCTCCAGCCTCTGGATCAGCAGGCACCTGATCCCACTGCACCAAGCTGTGTGGTGACACCACCCTGAGAGCACAAGGTGACACCAGACGGGTTGCAGCCAAAGGTCCTTCCCAGGCTGAGGAAGCTCCACGCTGGCAGGGCAAGGAAAGGAGGTCCCAGCTCATCAGTACTCAAGCACAGCACTGCAGGGGACCACAGCAGCAATATTTATAGCCTGATTGTTAGCTTTTTTTTTTTTGCATTTCCACCCTTCCAGCCACCTCCCTGTGGGTCTGCACAGCTGAGTCACTGCTGGAACCTTCCAAACACTTGGGTGCCAGCGGCAAAACAGCTCTGCTTGGCAGTGCCAGCCCTCCCCAGTCCCCAGACACAGCCAGCATTGCCGCAGCCTCACCTGCTCACAGGCACCCCAGCAGAGACCCCAGCCCTCAGGGCCAGGCCAGCTGCAGCCTCCCAGGCCTCAGCAGCATCCTTGCCACATCCTCCCTCTTCCTGTCACAGCACAGACAGGCCACCTGGAAGCACCAGCATCTGCCAGCTCCTCAGATCCACACAGCTTTCAGACACAGAACACTCCTCTGCCACCCAGAGGGTTTCACAGCCTTTCAAAAGGCAGTCCTGAACTGTGAGCTGTCCCCTTCCCAAGCAGCTCCACCGCCACTCCAGGGCCCTTAGGCAGGAGGAAGGGCTGAGGCTCAGCAGACATGGGAGATACGAGTGGGTGAAGCGATGTAAGAGCTATGCACAGGAACCAGCCTTTCACCTCTCCAGCCAGCACACACCATCCCCAGCACTCTCAGAGCAGGAAAGTAACAACAACCCAGACCACAGAACACTCCTGGCCCAGTCAATGCACAACTGGGAAGGGAGCGTGGAACAGAGAGAGAACATAGTCTTTGAATAATGATACCCCCAGCCATAGGGCACAGAACCCTCTGCAGAGCTGTTGAAGGCCAGAGCCTCCTCTGTGCAAGCAAGTACAACTGCAGTTGGGCAGGTTTTACATCCCAGCCACCCTCCCTTCATGTACCAACAGGAACACCAGGAGTGAGGAAACAGGCCTCTCCAGACAGCAGTGGGTGCCATCTTCCAGCAGCTGTTACCACAGGTTGTCACAAACGCGCACCAGGTGTGGTTCAGAGCCCAAAGCCATGCCTGAGGCTCGATCCTTTCCACAGCTCTTCCCAGGCCTCTGCGGCAGCAGGAGCTCCAGCACGATGCACTGCAGTCCGTGGGGGCACCTGACACCAGATACACCCGCTGCATGCAGGGAGGTCAACAGAGCACCTTCAAATCATCTCCAAATCAACCTCCCTCCTGAAAGCAGCAGCCCCCCAACCAGGGCCCTGCCAGCCCCACTAGCCCACCCCAGGCTCATGCCAGCACTGCCCGCCTGCCAGAGCGCTGCAGAGACATCCAAGCCTCTGCCAAGGCAGCCTGGCAGGAAGCTGGCCAAGGGAGCACTGGAGATGACACAGCAGAGCAGGTGGGGCTGGGACACCCGCACCGAGCAGCCACCGCCGTGTGTGCCAGCCTCTTCTGCAGCACCCAGCCTGGACCTGGGGCCTGAGCAGCAGCAGAGCCACTCAGCTCCAAGTGTACTCTTCACCCACTAAAGACCCAAATCACAGGGACCAGCAGGGTCCCACAACAGCCAGAAGGGGCTCAGAGCACAGCTCTAAGGCTCTCAGACAGCCCACTGCACACTAACAACTTGTTTCTGCTTCCTCATTCAAGGTTTCAGCTGGCAAGGAGAGGAGGACAGACAGGAGTGTGTGGTATTCCCTGGTTCATTAGGGGAAGCCCACAGGACCATGTGGAGGTCTGTGCACTGGAGCAGAGCAAGGCTTAATAAAGCTACAGCAGTCTGGCCACAGGCAGAGCCCAAGTACCCATGCCAGGGCCCAGAGGCAGACCTGCACATCAAGACTTGTACAAATTCAGTGCAAAAACTCAAGTGAGCTGTACTGATTGACCTGCTCATACTCTGCCACCCTGTCAGAGCTTTTTTTTTGTTGCTGTTGTTTTAGAACTCATGCAGCAACATTCAAGGCTGTGTTTCAGAAGCCTCTCCTGTCCCAAGGGCAGCATCCCCCAGACAGAGGTGGTCAACAGCACCCCCTTGGCCCCCCGAAATCTACATGGGCAAATCCCACTGCCCAGCCCCCCCAAGCTCTCTATATTCCTGTCAGCACCAACTCCATGCCTGGGGCCTCTGTGTCACCCCAGTCTGTGCAGCGATGCACTCCCCTTTCAACAAAGCAGCAGCATGCTGCTATAAAGGGATGAGTTTCTGTAGCAACCAGGCTGAACTTGTACAAACTCTGCCAAAGCACTAGATCTTTCCATGGACTGATACTTGAACGAACACATCACCGTTTGTGAAACTCCTTTTTACAGTCCTTAAAGGCTGGGAAGTGAATTTTTCCCTCTGCTTTACCCCTCTGCTCCAATACCAGCCCAAAGGGACGTGCAAAGTTCATGCATGAAGCACCCCTTTTTCTTGTGATTTAACAGAGAGGGCTATTAGTGCCTCAGAAGAGTTAATCGAACCCCACATCACTCCAAGGGAATCACCCAGCACCCCAAGAACTCTCCAGCCAATCCCAGCTGCAAAAACAGGCAGGAGAGGATTGAGGGGGAAGGGCACACAAGCCAGCAGCGTGTGGCTGCCAGCCCACACCCTGCCCATCACGTAGGTTTACGATGGACCAGAAGAGTTAAAACAAGAAGCCATTGCACTGCATCTCCTGCAGCCCACTGCCAGGCACAGCCCGCTATTTCTAGTTGAGCGTGGGAGTGGAAAAGGATCCCTCCAAATCTCCCACCCAGCCAGCGAGCTGCTGGCTGAAGTTGTCAGGTGCTGGCTGTACCACACCCCACAGCAGAGTTGGGCAGCAACGCTGCAGGCTGCCAGGACCTTTCCAGCCACGCAGGAGGGGCCCCTCTGCAAGCACAGCCCCCCACCCCCGCACCTGCAGAGCTACCTGCCACCAGGGATTTCCTGGGGCTGCCGGAGTGAAGTTCAGCCTCCTGACACCACACCCCCCACCCACTCCCTCCAAACGCAGCAAGAGGATTTCTCCTCTCCCAGTGAGGTTATTCCTCCACCGGCATTAACAGCTCCGAGCAAAACAACCCCAGGCACTTCTTGCCTGCAGTGAATTGACAGCAGAGCAGAGAGGGCTGTGGCACAGGCAGCCACAGCCTCCCAGCTCAGCCGCCACATTACACAAGCACCATGGGCCAAGAAGCCCCTGTGAGACCCCACCAGCGCCCTGTTACACAAGCACATCGCTCCACATTAGCTCGAAACCAGCCAAAAACATACAAGGAATCCAACAACTGTTGCTGCGTGTGTCAGCAGACTCACCAGACTGCGTGCTGGTTTGTGCTGCAGCGTCAGAGTCCTGGGTGCTCCAGGGTCTGTCCCACCCTGTCAGGTTGAGGGACTGCAGGCCAAGGCACAGATCGTTGGTGTCTGGGAGGCCACGGGAAGACTCTTGCGTGGACGTGGGGAAAAGCATCCTGCTTGCCACTGCTTCTTCAGAGTCCTGGATGTCTGCTCAGATGGAGAACAAACAGAAGCTTGAGAGTTCAGGGCTGCTTTTTTTTTCTTTTTAAAGAAGGAGTTTTCCAAAGCGTTAAGCCCCAAGCCAGGTCTTGTGCCACTCTGAAGCCACGGCTTCTGCAACCAGCAGTTGCACCCCAAAAGGGAGGGCTACCATATGTCCAGAATCCAGCCCCCCACCCCCCTCAGCCCCTCCACCTTCCTATCCCGTCTGCATTACTGACTGGGTCAGCATGTGACCAGGCTGCTGATGCTTACTGTGCTGACAGTGACGTCACTCAGCCATGCAAGAGAACTGCATCAGCTCTTACAAAATAAAGGTAAGAAGAAAGGATAAGATTTCCCCCGACAGACAAGACAGCAGCAGGAGGAGAGAGGAGCAGCTCCAGTGAATCAGGGAAGGCAGGCAGCACAAAGCAGGGCTCCTCGGCACAGCAGACACCAGGCTGGAGGCAACAATCCCCCCAGCAACGAGGAAAGCAGCAGCAGCGACAGAGCAGACAGTTAGTTTTAGTGCTATCCAGCTCTCCTGTCCCCGCCTCCCTCCACCCACAAAACCCAAAAACACTTTAGTCCTGGCCAGCCTCCAGCTGCTGGCTCCGATTCAGAGCCGATGCAAAGCTTCGCAATTCTGCTGGCATAATCTGTTTGGTTCAGCCTGGCCACTGTGCCTCACTGACTCGGCATTGTTTACCCCTGAGTAACAAGGATAACCTTCAACCCCCGCTACCCGGAGAGCAGCCCATTATCTCGGGTCCAGCCCGAGTGGGCACATCCCGCTGGTACAGGAGGAAGGGGACTGGCCAGTCCCGTTTCACATCAGGAATTTTTCATGGCCTGTTTACCTTCCGCCCGCCTGGTCCCCCTTCCCAGCCCTCCCCTCCCCTGCAGGGTGTTCACAAGCCTACGGTACTGGAGACTCCAGATTCTTGCCTCGGTTTAAACCCATGCCAGCAGCCTAAGGAAACACAGCAGGTTCATAGTCTGAGAATTCCAGTTTAACGCAGGGATCTGGGGGCTGATGAAACCACAAGATGCTCAGCTGTGCTACCCGAAATCTGAGTCAGAGGGCATTTATAAGCCAGCTCCAAGCAGCAGCAGCTGTCTCCTCCTCTTCCCTCTGCCCCCACAGCCTCCCACAGTGCCATCAGATGTACACCTCGCTCGCACACACCGCTCCGGCTCTTCTGCGGGCGCTGCAGTCACTCCAGCCTGTCACGTTATCCCTCACGTGCAGCCTGGCCATCCCAGACAACCCGACAGTGTTCCTGGCCTCCTTTTCCAAAACCACATCCCGTGCCACTTGGACACCTGGGAGCAAAGCCCAGGCGAAGACTGGTGGCAGTTGGGTACCCTATGTGTGACAGGCCACCAGAGGTGGGACCCACCTTCACCCACTGGGGAGTGCCAGCATTCCCAGATCCTAGTGAGGATCAGAGCAGCTAAAACCATACCTGCTGGCAACATCCCACATTCCCCCTTCCCAGCTGCAGCCTCCTCCTCCCACAGCATTCCACCAGGATAGCACCCACCGGGGTGTTTCCTACTCCTAGTAGTACTAGCACAGGCTGTGGTGCCAACTCAGTCACATTACTACCAAGCACCTGTAACAGCATCAGCTACTCCTCCAGCAGCATCACTCTGCATCTCCAGCAGGGTGTTTCACCGCATCAGTTCTTCCCAGAGAGTTTTTGGATTGCTTGTTTTGGACACAGGGAGGAGAGGACATGGCACACTGCTCAGACAACTCAGTTCCCACAGCAACCACAACTTGCCTATATGAATATGCAACAGCCCTGTGTTTATGAAAACGCACAAGTGCTGTGCTCCTGCACAGATTCCTGGCAGCAGGAGACTCCCTGCCCTTTCAGGACCTGGATCTTCCTAGGTCTCAAAAGGTTAATTTCCCCTGTGATTCATCTTCTGGGAAGCACAGACACAGCACTGACAGACAGCACACCTTGAACCCAAACAGCTTGGAAGAAACCCACTACTGAAGAAACAAGAAAAATAAGCAAAAAATTTACCAGCAACAGGAAGCACTCACTCCACAGCATCCAGCCACGTTCTCCCCCTCACTATCTGCATTTTTCAGGAAATAAGTTGTTTTGTTTAATCAAACCCAATCAGATTCAAGTTCAAAAGATCCATGATTCCCTCTGATGACTTCAATCCACAATAAAGACAAGCTCCCTGCAATCCAGTTACAGCTTTAACTGCTCAGGCACAGAGCGGAATTCACCAGCAGTTTTTAATTAGACTTTTTCCCATTGGAAGCAAACAGCCAGCACAAAGCTGCTTCTCCTTTAACACTCCCAGCCAGGCTGAAAGACACATACAGGTCATCCAGGAAAAACACCAACTTTAGAGAATTTAAGCAGATTTCTGGAATAGTTATTTTTAAAAGTCAAGAGTCTGGAAATTTGTTACAAAGCAATCAATTGTTGTAGGCAGACAATCAGATACTAGGGCAGGAAGAATTACATTTCCAACAAAAAGTATCAGTTTAGAGAGCCATAACTTCAAGTTATCATTGCTAAATATCTACCAGATACTAAATAATTTCACTTTGCAACCTGACATAGCCCAAACCCAAATGTTGTGCTGCAGAATTTTTCCAAGCCCCAAGCACCAGCACGAGTCTTTCCAACCTGGATTTTTCTCTGGAGTTGCCACTGGAAGCCAACCATCCTGGCAGAAGGAGCAGTGCTGTGCTGGGCTTGTGCCCGAGCACTGGGGAGAGACTGAGCTCCCGCCTCCCGAGTCGGTTCGGTTTGATTTCAGCAGCATCATGAGATCAAAGTCCTCAGTGAAATGCTCCCTCGCTGCTCTCAGAGCAGGTGGCCCTCCTGGATGACGTGCTCCTGCCTGTCCAGGAGATCCCTGGAGCCAGGACACGCTGCAGCACAGGCTGGACAGCTTTCCACACCACCCCCACCATGGAAAGCTGCATTTTCCAGGCTTTCCTGTCAGCACTGGATTTAAGACATTCCAAAGGCTTCTTAAAGGAGAGGACCTCCAGAGCTCAGCTGTCACCTGCAGGCAGGGACAGCTCCCAGCACCAGCGCCCACCCCAGCCCACCCTCCCCACTCACACCGCATTTAGGCAGGTGAGTTTCCACACAGGAAGCTGGGCTGAGGAGCTCATCTGGTTAAAACCAAGCCACAGGGAGTTAGTTTTGCGCCTGGCTCATTCCCCTGATCTGGTATGCAGTGTGGCTGCACCAACCAGGCACTTGAAACAGGAAAATATTCAGGAAATTACAGCCTAAGCCTGCGTGGGAAGGACACGCCAGGCCTGGCAGCCGGAGCTGTAATCCACAAGCAGGTTGTGGCAGGTGGGTTAAGGGAGCAGGGAGCATGATTCAGTCCCCAGCCCACAGCAGCAGCATCCCTGTGCCACCAGACACTCTGCAAAGGTGAGCTTCATCCAGGCACAAGGACATTCCGATGTTCGAGCCTTCAGACCGAGGCTACTCACAAACCCAGCTAACAACCCAGCAAACTGGTTAAGAGCTGTTGCCGCCTTCATCTGGGTTTTCTTAAAATGGTTAACAAACAGGAACCAAACAAGCTGGGTTCCACTCCTACCACCTCTACTGCCAGGAAAAGCTCTCCCTCTGCTCCCACAGGCTGGTCTCCAGCAGAGCCTGAATACAGAGGAAGCGCCTCCATGAATGAGGACCCCAAGCACTGAGGGCAGGGGAAAGATAAGCCCAGCTTAGCTGTGAGCTCTGTTCGCTGACAAACCCAGACTGACCCTATGCACTAAAGCTCTAATCAAGGCTGAACTTCCAAACCAATCCAGAGAAGCGAGAGGCAAGGGGAGCAGGTTCAGCAGCCTTCAGGTCACAAATGGGAAGGCAGCTGGCAGCAGCACTGCTTTACCTTTCACGCATCTTTACACCTCCAGTTGTACAAACTGGGAATTGCACCCCTGAAAACTAAGCCTTTCAGGTGCGTTTTGCACACAAGATAAAATATCAAGTATCAGCTTTTACAGGATCAACCAACTGTATTCCCGAAGTACAGTGGAGATCATCGGGGACCTAGAAAAGCACCTGGTAGTCATAAACCTCTTGCAACTTGTAGGTTTTTCTGAAACACAGCTAAGCATTTCCCCTGTAATCTGAAGATTCCCTCAGGTGGAGGCACTTGCTGCTGTGTGCCCTGTTTCCCAGCTGGATGAAGGAGCCTGCCTTAATTCAAAACCACGAACACTCCAACAACAGCTGGCAAACAGCTACTTACAAACCAAGGAAGAGACACTGCAACAGTCTTGCTGCTCTACCTCTGTCTTCCAAGAGTAAGAGAGGCTGTCACAGAATTACAGCACCAAAACTGGAATGACAGATCAGGAAACTGCTGGGTCTTCAGGAACACCACCCAGCCTGTGACTGCTGCAGAGTGCAACAGCTCCAGGCCAAGCCCTTGCTCTCCGCAGAACCTTGATCTGCTTCAAAAAACCATTTACTAGTCACTTTTCAAGCACAGAAAAGCATCACACACATGTACAAAGATCTGTCAACGTGACAACTTGAAAAGTCAGGACCACACACATTAGGTGTGCTCCTCTCCCGGGGCACAAGTGTGGAATTTCACTATTCCAGATGTGCACCTGGCATCCCAGGCTCCTTTAGGGCAGGCAGAAAGTTCTGAGCTCCTGTTTATGCTCTGCCTCAAGACCCTAGGAACCCCAGACACGCCAGGTAAGCAGAGCTACCTCCTGGGTCTCTGCATCCTACAACATTTAGTTCCCTGATCCAAGACCTCACACATCAGGTTGGTTGCACCCAGCGCTGTCTGGCACCTTTCCTCAAGGCTGCAGGGAAGAGCAGAGGAAGTTACATTCCAGTATCAGGGGGAATTATTGGATGGCTAAAAAAACCCCCATAGATCATTAATTGACTGCAGTTAAGAGCAAATAGGAAAGCTGGTTTAGTAATCGGCTAGTCTGGGTTTGCATCTGTCCTTCAGTTCTCCTTAACTAAAGCAGCTACTGGGAATCATTCAGACCTGATGGGCCACAACTGACAGCCTTCACACCCAATCTTGGCACCTGAGTCACTCCCACCCACACAAGTCATTTAAGCATCTCCCAGTTCTTCATAAAACAGACTTAAGTTATAGGAAAATAATGGGTGCTTTGCCTCCGTTAAATGACCAGAGCTTAACAAAAGGAAGATCAATGCCCTGGGACATCTGGGGTACCTATAGTTCTTTAACGTTCTTCTAAGCCAGCACTGCCTGCAGTTGAAGCCATGAACAGGCATGCAAAAGCCCAACTGGGAGCTTTACTACTAGCTCTACTTAAGCTGGAAGTTGTGCCTACAGAACACGATTTCAAAAGCTGGTTTAGGAGTTCTGTTTTTTTTTTTTTTTTTACCCAAAGCTGGTACCAGCACCTTCTATCCAGCAAGGCCCAGCTTTAAAGCCTGGGAAGCAAACTACCTGCTATGTCAAGAAATTGGCCTTGCTCAGATTCTTATTCAGACCAGCAATGAACACAGAGCAGCTTTAAAACCACATTCTCTGCAAAGCAACTGCTCAAGGACAGGCAGCATTCCAGCAGATGTTGACTCCCGCCTCTGTCAAGGCCATGTTCTCTCTCCAGCCTCAAACACCAGGATAAAAACCTCTGAAGGTTGATGTCTGCACTGAGGAGGTTCTGCCTTTCTCCACAGAGGACAGAAGCAGCCTGACAGGCAGGTGTTTTGGAGCACCATGACCCTGCCCCAGAAGCCACCAGACAGGTTCTACAATGACAGCTCTCCCCACATCACAGCACTGTAACCCCAAGGTTTGGGGGAGTAGCCTAAGCCTGATGCTTGGGGAGCTCCTGGAGCAGCACCCCCAAACCTTGGGGGTGGTGGTGAGGCTGGGAACAATGACACAGGCAACCACAACCACCAGGGATTATCAATAGTTGCAAACTGATCTTAACAGAGACAGCCTCCAGTGGCAGTGCCAACTCTGCCTGGACAGGGATAACACTCCAGCTGCATGGATCCAGGAGTGCTGAATCAGCCCATCCTCTCACATTGCTCAGGCTGCTGCTGTACTGATCTCATTGGGCACCCAGGAAGGTGTCCCCACACGTGTTTCCCCAATAGCATTAATGAAAGGTCACGAACTTCTGCCATCCCTTCTCTACCACGTGTAATCCTCTTAATGCTCAAAGGGCCTTCTTCAACACGAGGATAAATATAGTTTGACCTGAAGATGACAACTGAAAAGCTTGAGGGACCACAAAGAGATTAAAGTCCAAGTATTTACACTGCTGCAATAAAACCTCTTCCAAGTTATCCCATTAAAAAACTTATAAGGAGACAGTCCTTTCACCTGTTATAGTTATTACATTTATGGTGGATCTTCAGGCTCATTAAGCCTAGTATGATAATCTAGCCTAACTACAGTACACCAGTTTTTCCTGAAAGCAGAAGTGCCACAGGCTCAGGAATTCTTCAGAAGTGACTTGACTTGGAACAGTGACAAGCTACTAAAAAGACTCTCTGCTCTGTTGGTCACCTGCCCCAAAGCCAGGCTCACAGAAGGCAGGAGATCTCTCTGTTCAAGGTCCAACAGCCTGCTCCAGGCTTAACCACCTGCCCAGGGCAGGAGGCAATAGCTATACTATATTCTGAATTTTAGTGCTCAGCTTTACAGCTGTCAGGTGTGAATTTCTGCACAGCCTAGGCCAGGGGGCAGATGCCAAAGCATATCCCCATTCATGGATCACAGATGTCCCAGGATTCACATCCTTGCTGACAGTGCCAGCTTTTTCATGTAGACTACTCCCATTAGCAACCCATTTAAATGTAAGAGCAGCACTTTCCAGCCCCAGAGACAGGACAAAGCTTGCAGAACTGCTGCATTCAGGCCCTCCTTACCCACACAGAGGTCTCAGATGGGACTGCAGGAGACCCACAGCTCTGAGCTGCCAATGCTCTGGCAGGGGCTGACAGACCTACCCACCCACCAACCTACCCCAGTAACTGCTGGCCCAGGTTGTTCTTCTACCAGTCTCCTGCACAGCCCAGAGGCCCCTTCCCATTCTCACCAGATGAAGTGGTGAGGGCACCCAAGGCAGTCCCTTCCCAGCCCTGGCTCAGCAGCACCCAGTATCCATTGGGAAGTGAGTAATTCCTTCCTCACACAATCACAGCTATTTGTGCAACTGCACAAGGGATTCAATACAAGCTAAAAGGCTCCTGCTAGGGCAGCTGCTGCTCAGCAGGGCCCCCCCCACCCTGGTCCTCAGGCTGCACAAGTAGCTGTGCCAGCACTCACTGGAGAGTCACCTCAGGTGCCACAGCAGGAACAAGAAAAGCTACTTGGGGTGTCCCCAAAACACAACTTCAGCCACCCTGCTGCAAAAATAATGTTTGCAAGAGGAAGACTCCCTTTGTTGGTTTTTTTTTTTTTTTTTTGGTTTGTTTTTTTTTTTTTTTTTTTTTACATTCAGGTCCCCCTTCACTTGCCCTGCAAGGCATCCTCAACAGGAATTACTCACTGATCACCCGAAACCCAAGCAGTTTAACACAACTGAAGGGAAATTCAGGGTTGCCTGCCAAGGCACCGCATCTCAGCAGCTCCACACCAGGACAGACCCTATGCTCTAGACATCCCTAAGAAGCCCCACAGGAACAGGGAGCAAGCAAAGACTTACAAGCAGCAAGTGAGTAAGCAGGTTCATTTCACTACCACACAAACACCCTCATCCCTCTCAGCAGGGTTCTCCAAGTCTAGAAAACAGCACTGCAAATTAAAATTCATGTGCCAGCTTTAAGCCCAGACCTAAAACCAGAACTTACGTACAGCTTAACAGAATGAATATGCCATAGCAGGCAGAGAATTCCCTTACTAACCAGGTTAACTTCAACAAGTAAGCTGAAACTTAATTAGGAAATATCCCAAAAATGTTCTATGATGCTATGAAATATTCCCATTCCAAATGGAATAGGAAGAGCTATAGCTAAGATTTCAACAAGACAGACAGAAACAACTCTCTCATGCACTCATTGTATGAAGATAAGGGAGAAATAAACCAAAGTATTTTCCTTTATGTTTCCAGTGCATCCAGATCAGATACAGCACTGACTCCCACTGTGCCAGGGAACAAAAAAGGTCAAACCATCTCAGACCAACAGCGAATCTCTAAGAACACACCACTGACCTGAGTTCATTAGCACTCACCACTGAACTGCTCAAGAGTAACCAGCACATCCTCCAGTACCACTTTACCAGGCATATTTCAAGCACTGCTGGCCATAGATCCAGCCCTGGAAGCCAACAATTCACTTCCTCTGGTATTTCTGCAGTGCCAGCACAGGATCACATGGCCAGATCAGCCCCTGGTCCACAGTGCTAAGCCCTTCAAATACCCGGGAGATTAAGCAGCACTGGAAGTCATCTGGTAGCAGTCATTTCACTAGCCCAGAACAAAGTTACACTGTACAGGCATCGAACAGACCCACAGGGTGCCCAGACACCCATTTGGAGCTTTTTCCACACATCCATTTAATTAAAAGTGAGGCTGTCCATGAGCACAAGCCAACCCTGTCTCCAAGTGATTGCAGAGAAAGCTGCTCTGCCCACAGCAGCCTGCAAGGTCACCAGCTGGGGAGGTTTAGTTATTTCCCACTTTGTTTTGGGACACATCCAGAGGGTCAGTTTGATTCCAATAATGGCTGAAGTGTTTATTGACCCTGTAATTCAAAGGCTGGAGAGGCAACAGCAATCTCTTTCAAATGCCCAAGTCCTTGGCACCAAGCACCATTGCTCAGAGGTGCTCTGGCAAGAGAACATCAGGCACAGGTACATTTACTGGCAGACCTGGGCTGCTGCAAAGGGACAAAAGCACATCCTTCGCTCAGATAAAAGTAAGGCCAGACTCAATACTCTTTGCTTTGGCACAGAACTTCTGTTTTGAAGCAGCAGAACAAGCCCACCCCCCTCAGTATGAAAGAAATAAGACCTTGCAGCACTAATTTCATCACAGCAATGTTGCTTTGCAGTAAAGTCTGCACCCACATGTGCCACCTCAGTGTGCTCTTACATACAGGTTAACTGACCTGTGGCAAACATGGTTACTCAAAATTCTATCACAACTCCAATGTTTGCAGCAGATCAGCCTTGCCAATCCTGTGAGCAGATGAATCCTGCCTCCAGGAGAGGCAGGCTACAGGAGTCTGCTGGAACCATCCACACGAGTTGGCAGGTCAGGCAGCAACCACTCACATCCTGCCCACACAGTGACCTGCAGCAGTGACCTCACAGGGAGGCAAAAGCAAGCCTTCCCAGGCAGCTCCACACTGCCAGGGAATACATGGATTATCTATTCCAGGCACATAAGTGAAGCGCTCAGGACCAAAACCAGCATTAGTCCTGACTCCAAGCACAAGCAGGTGCCAACATCCACACCACCCGGCATAACCACCACACGTTCACCAGGGCCCACTGAGTACCTCCCACCCTTCACCAGCCCCCCTCCAACACAGCCAAACCCATCACCTGGCAGGGTGTCACATTTGCTTTTTGTGACAGGAGTGGTGCAGACTCCGCTGAAATCCAAGGAGTTGTCCAACATGGCATTTATTCGGCGGAATATATCTGCATTGCTGCAAGTGGAAAGTGCATGGGTATCTGGGCTATCCCAGCAGTCTTTGATGCTCCTCCCAGGATCTTCCTTCTGGTAAAAGAGAACAAGTATTCGTGTCAAAAAGGCAAGCACTCCGCACTCAGCTTTCCACACGCTGTGGAAAGCTGGAGTGCCTCCAATACTCACATTAGCTTCAGGTCTTAGCAACACTCAAGCCCAATTCTTGGCATTAAAGAAGCAGTTAAGCAAACAGGTCAGCAATTTGTCAGCACAGCACACCAGAGCAGCCTGCCTGTCACACACAGGTACCAAGGATGGGCTCCAACAGCCAAAGCACTCAAGCTAGTTGAGCTGTCAACACAACCAGCACATCACTAGGCTAAAGCAGAACCGATCTACAGAGGAACACACTATCCCCAAAATCTGCCTCCTGAGGGGGGTGCTCATGGTCAAGGCAGACACCACAAAGAACCACAGTAGGTCTTCCTGTACACAGTGAGAGCAGGGCCCATCTCACCACCCACATCAGAGTCCTGAACAACATCCTGAAACTATCCAAGTCAGCAGTAATCACTCAGAAAACACCCCAAAATAAAACCACTGCTTTCCAGCTAACCAAACAGCACACAATCCTGAGGAAAGGCAGAGCATCAAATTCTGATCTTCCCTTCAGGCAGCAGCTCCTCACCCCAAACCCGCTCTGCTTTAGCACAACCCTCCACAGGCACAGATCCACAAGCATCAAGGTTTTGGGACCATCCTAAACAAGGATTACCTTATGTAAAAATGAGACAGATCAAACCCCTCCTGCTCCCTGGTATGGGTGCAGAGACCCGGGAGGAGCAGCTGCTCCCCTGGCTCTGCTCACCAGCCACTGACACCCAGGCTCATTTGGGAGCAGGTGCACCATATTCAAGCCTCTGCCAATCTAGAAGCCGGCAAACTTCACCCCTCACAGCATTTCTGGGCCGAGGACAGGTCTGCCCACCACCCAAAAGCCACTGCAGAACTCCACTGAGCAATCGGCATCACCGGCAATTAAAGACCTGCATTAAAGAGAGGATCAGGGAAGCACCACCCCGCCAGTCCTGGCCTCTGGAGCAGAATCCTGGCCATTAAGCAAATCAAGTTAGAGCCAAATCCAAAGAACTGAACAGCAGTGAGGCTGGCAAACGAGCCCCTGTTCCCCCAACACACACACCGAAGCCCTAAATTGGGCCATTTGTACTTGTCAAGGAGACATTTAATACAGGCACCACCTTCTGGATGTGTTCCTGCAAGCTTCAGGCTTCACTTACCCCACAGCTCTGCTTCACCCCCAAGCAAGTCTGAAGCTCCGCGCTGGTTTTACTTCCAAATGACCCCCAGCCGATCTTTCGGGAGGCAGGTCCAAGCTGCCTTTCACACGGAGACGGCAATTTTAGCCCAGCCCATGTCTGGTACTTGCATTCCACCCCCCCACCTCGTCATTAGGAGCGGTTTCACTGCCATAATGCTCGATGGGATAGTTTTCTCCACCTCCCACCATTTCGCTAAAAAACCCCATCCTGGAAGCAGCAGGAATAAAGGCATTGAATTGTCAACTCGCACGATGCCTCCTGGCGGGACCTCAACAATTGCTGGAGAACTCCAGCCCGTTTAGGACTATTAGCATCTCTTCAGCTCGGAGGGCTGGGGTCTTAGGTTATTGAAAGGCTCAGCCCACCCCTAGTCTAGGTCCTGGGACTCCGCAGGAGCATTTTCACGAGTAGAACAAGTACGGCTGAAAGCGAGCTGCAGGCTGAGGGAACAGGCAGAACAAGCTTTAAGTCGTCTTTATAAAGAGCAGCTGGAGTACAGAAGCTCAATTTACAAAAGTATTGCCAGTCGTCTTTAATAAAAAGAAGTGCCGCATCAGGCTGCCTTGGCACAAGCATGAAACTCCACATTCTACTCCTGTTCCTGCTAAAGAACCACTTCCAGCAGGAGGCAAAGCTTCTCTTTCCGCATTCTGTGCTAGTGAGACAAAACAACCCCGAGCAGTGAGCCGAGCACCCCACCCGTTCCTGCTCGTTTAGCCTCTGATGCTTCTTCCCACAACTGGCAACACCAGTCCTGCTCCAAATAGGAACAGAAACCAGCAAGAGCACAGCCAAGCCTTTCCACAAAAATCCCTTCCACTACGCAGCTTTTAACCTCAGACTGTCAGGGATATCCTTGAGATACTGCAAGCATCCTGGACACAGGGAGCTGGCATCCAACCCCTCGCAGGAAGGGGTTCATTGCTCACCCTCCTTCCTCAATCCCTAAAATAAAGATACATCTTTGAAAAGAGCTCTGCAGGTCTCCAGAGCAGACAGGGCTCCAACCATCCACAGCAGCCTGGATAGGACGGTGGAAACAATTTGCAAATGCTTAGCTGGAGAACCCACCCAAATCCTTTTGTCTCGGAAATGCACCAAGTATTTCCAAAATATACCAAAAATACCAAAGTCCAGCCCTGAGGCTGCGTCCTCAAAGCCCACTCTGGCATCTCCCCACCAAGGCAAGCACTCCAGAGCCCAGCTCAGATTCACTTTCCCTACTCCACCTTGAAAGATCTGGCAACACCACCTCCCCAGGCTTCCCTGGAAGTCCTTCACACAGCAGCTACAGCCCACACTCCATCGATCCCCACTGCTCCCAAAGGCACCAGTCCAGCAGCACTGGAGGGCCCTTCTGCCGAACCCAGCAGTGACCTGACAGACACTCTGAGCCATTCCAAGCCATTCCACCCAGCTACAGCTCACAATTCCCAACACAGAGGAGCAGACAGTTTAATATCAAGCTGATCCAGCTGACAGGTGCTTTAAAACCACCAGGAATCAAACACCACTTCCCAACACCAATTAAGACACCCACTGCCTTTTTAAGGGCTGCGAGTTCCTCAGGACATTCCTGGATCACAAAAGAAAGGGGGAACTTAATTCCCCGCAGCAGGCACAGCACCACAGAGCAAAGGAACCTGAGGCTGCAGGCTAAATCACTGTGGCCAAGCTGGGACTCAGACACAAGGTGAACCTCGGATAGGAGTGCAGTCCTTCATATCCTGGCTCAGCCAAGAACCTGTGTCCAAGCAGAAAAATTCATCCCCAGGACACTGAGGTTACAAGGAAGGCACGGTGAGGCTACAGACACCTCTAGTAGTCCAGACAAAACAAAGAAATGAGAAAACACGCACCAAGAAATAGGGAAGAGTTCCCCCCTCCCTCAGAATGACAGGGACCACCAGCAAGCCTTACCACCACGGCAGAGCTCTTGTTTGCTGGCTGTGCCTCGGGAAGCTGGCATGTCCCTGGAGTTCCCAGCCCACCCACCAACACAGCTCACTTTACCTGCAGGAGGTCCCACTCCAGGCACAGCCTGCAGCACACAGCCGGTGGGACAACACACACCTGTGCTGCAAAACCCCCTAAGGCTGTTCGAGGCAAGTGGAAATGAAGGCACCTCCACAGCCCCAAGGCAGACACACCTGCAGGAAACTTAGAGATAATGAAATCCCTGGGCTAGGCAGAACCTGCAGCATCACAACAGCACTGGCACAGGATTCAGATACCCTAATCCCTAGGGAAGTCATTAAACATACCCAGCTGCCAGTGTGGCCAAGATGGGCATTAACTCCTGGGGATGCTGTGGAGCAGGCAAGGCTCATCCACCTCAGCGACAATGCAGCCTTTGCTTTTTATAGCTTCCCTGGAAATTCCACCTGGACAGCACCACCCCGATGCCCAGAGGGGTTCGGAGCTGTAGCTACAGCCAAGAGGGCCTTGAATGCAGAGACAAAATTTGAGATGCTGTTAAAATTGTGCCAGTCTTAACACAACCAAGCCAAGATTGCTCCATAGTCTGATCAAAGTCAGCTCTAAAAGACCTTTTTTATTGGTTCGTTGCGCTTCCCAAGCTGAAGTCAGCTACACCCATGCAAAACCCGACACAGGTGTAACTGTTTCCACCAACGAGCACACGCCCAACCTCAGCTCATCCCAAACAGGGCTCAGGAAAACCTCCACCAGCTCTCCCATCAGCACAGGTGAAGTTAACCAGCTGTCCCAGGGTCTACCGTGCCAAGGCATCCTGGACACAGCTGGATGGAATCAAGACTGGAGAGATTTCGATGGTCCTAATTCCCAGGGGAGCACCGACTCCTGAGCAACCCTAGTTTTGCCAAAACTCCCATTTCTAAAGACAATTCCCTGTCAAGACAGCTACTTCTCGGGCTTTTTTTTTTCCTTCGAGCAAAACATTTTGAAGCCATCACTCAAGCAGCCCCGAACACAAGCAATATCCACCGCCGCCTGTTGCACCGTAAATTACCGAGGCTAAGGGAGATTTTAATTGGTTAAAGGAAACTGTTTCAGTTCACACCAACCGCATCCAACCCGCGGGGTCCCGGCGCTCCTCACAGAGCCAGCCCAGCTCCCACCCCTGCCCAGCAGCACCTGCAGCCCCCCAGCAGCACCCCAGGTGCCAGCGCGCCTCATTAGCGCATCGCCCGGGCAGCGGCGCCGAGCGTTAATTGCTCTCATCTGGGGAATAACGAAGGGTGAAAAAAAAAAAAACTTGTTTTGCAGACTTGTCTCTGAGTTGCCTTTGCTCACAGAGCACGGGGACAGTCTGCCGTGTCACCCACCGCCAGCACTCGGACGCTACGCGGAGCTGGCAGCACCTGCCGCAGGAGTAAAGCAGCGGCTTCGGCCGCTTTGCGCGCTAAAAAAAGGCGGCTCACAAACACACAGAACTAACACTTGCAAGAGCAAAAGCATCCCCTCCAGGCAAAGCACGCCACCACCGCCCACACCAGAGCTCAGCACTCCCAGCCCAGGTTCCAGCCCCCCAAAAAAGCCACCCGGGATGAGGGGAAGAGCGGGCACCCCTCGCTCGCTGGACCGGACCCGCGTTCCCGCAGCGGATCCCGAAGGCAGGGCGGTGCTGTTGATGGGTTCCCCGAGGCTGAGCTCCCTCAGGGGGACACCTCAGCAGCGGGACCCCCACCGGGGCCGGGCAAAGGGGGGGTGGGGGTGGGTGTCCCACCCAGCGCTTTGCACAGAGAACGGGAGAACCCCATTCCCTGCTCCCTGAGGGATAGGGGCCCCCATACCCTCTCCCCCGAGGGAAGT
>VWZG01003891.1:1222200-1235690 GCA_013396735.1 Grallaria varia | reverse complement strand
CGGGGCCCCCTCAGCGCCCACACACGGGAGGTGGGGCTCGCTGTGCTCCCCGTGAGGGGATGGGACGGGACCCCCACCAGCTTCACATGGGGTCCACCCAGGGCGGCTTTGGCACTGTGGAGACACACGGGATACGGGCCGTGCCCCCCATGAGGAAGGGTGACGGACCCGCGTTTCAAATGGGACCCCCGCCAGCTTCAGATGGGTCCCCCAAGGGCAGCTTCGGCACAGGCATCGCTCCACACGCGGGATGTGGGCTCTGCCCCTGGAGGGGATGGGACCCGCGTGGGCTTCAAATGGGGGTCCCCAAGGGTGGCTTTGGCACTGTGGCGGCACACGGGGTACGGGCTGTGCCCCCCGTGAGGGGATGGGACCTCCGTGGGCTGCACGTGGCGTCCACCCAGGGGGGCTTTGGCACCAACATCACTCCACGTTTAAGCTGCAGCTGTGCCCCCCATGAGGGGATGGGACCCCCACGGGCTGCACATGGCGTCCACCCAGGGTGGCTTCGGCACCGGCAATCACGCCACACCCAGGATGGGGGCTGTGCCTCCTGTGAGGGGATGGGACCCTCTGAGGGATTGAAATGGGGGTCTGCAAGCGCTTGACTCAGCCCCCTAAGGGAGATGGGGTGGTGGTGCTGTGGTGTGGGGCTGCCCCCAGGCCTGGCTGCCCCTCAGGGATGCTTCAGTGCTGGCCGCTCTCCACACACGGGCTGTGCTGCTTGACATGGACCTGTGATGGGAATGGGACCCCCAAGGGCTTAGTGAGCCCCCTGGAATGGAATGGGGTGGTGGTGCCCGGCGTAGCTCGCCTCGGGGCAGCCTCAGTGCTGGCAGCTCTGCACACACGGTGGCATTTGCTGGGCCTGTGGGGGAATGGGACCCCCAAGGGTTTCCATCAGGACCCCCAAGAGGTACAGTCAGCCCCCCAAAGTGGAATGGGGTGGTGGTGGCACTGCGGTGTCCGGGGGCAGCCCCTCTGCCAGGGACACCTTAGTGCTGGCAGTTCTCACGTGCAGGATGTGATGCTCTCTGCGCCCGCCCCATGAGGGAAATGGGATCCCCAAGGGGTTAAAATGGGGACCCCAAGGGCAGCCTCAGTGCTGGCGTCTCTCCACACACAGGCTGTGGTGTTCCCTGAGCCCACTCAGAGGGGAATGGGACCCCTAAGGGGTTAAATTGGGTCCCCAAGGGCAGCGTCAGCACCTGCATTTCTCCACATACAGGATGTGGTGCTCGATGAGCCCATAAGGGAATGGGATCCCCAAGTGCTTAAATCAGCCCTCCATGGGGGCAACAGGACCCCTGAGGGGTTAAATCAGCCCCCATGAGTGGAGTGGGGTGGTGGTGGCACTGCAAGTCCTGCTTCGGCCCTGAGCTGGGGCCACGCCAGCAGCCCTCCACACACTGGCTGTGGCACTCTCCCTGTCCCCCTGTGAGGGGATGGGACCCCTGAGCGCTTAAACCAGCCCCCACAAGGGGAATGGAGTGGTGGCATCACTGGGGCTCACGGCTGCATCCTCCCACCAAGGTGCGAGGCAGCGCTGAGGTTTTGGGAATGGGCTTTTCCCTGTGGAACAAGCACTTGACACTGAGTGGTGCTGTCCCATCCAGTGATTCTTCACCCATCAGAAAACATAAAGGTAGTTTTATCCTATCTCTTACCCAGAAAAAAGCAGAAAGCCCCTCACCCTTTTTGCAACAGCAGAGGCAGTTCGGGGGTCAGACCTTCCCGTGTGTCCTTTGCTCATCCTCTCCCTCCAGTGCAGGGCCGAGCTCCGTGCTGGGCTGCAGCTTTGGATGGAGAGAGCCAGTGCTCTTCAAAATCCCACCCAGCCCGTGCTGGGAGGAGAGAACTTAAAAGAGAGTCAAATTTCCTTCCTTATTTTTTTTTTTTTTAAATCCCAGTTTGGAGATGAAAATCCTCCTGGAGCTGGCCCCAGGAATCCCTCCAGTGACACTGCAGAACAGACGTGGCCCTGACGTAGCAGGTATTTCTGCGGTCAAAGCATGAGAATTCTGCCTTGAATAAATTCCTGGAACCCTCCCAGGATTCCTCAGATCCCTGGTTGGACCAAACACCTTCTGCCCCACGGTGTTCACCCAGATTCCATGTTCTCCAGGAGCCAGCAGCCATGCACCCCTGGGAGACTGCATGTCCCCAGTTGCCTAAGGGATGGCTGGTCCCCCCATGTCCCTGTGGCTGCCCCAAGGAGGCCAGCAGAGCCCAGCGTGGGGGGAATTTGGGGCTGATCCCACCGCTGTGCACACGGAGCAGAGGGGGAAGAAGCAGATTGGAGAAGAGCTTTATTGGGAGATCCTGGACATAATAAATAAGGGTTACACTGGGAGACGGTGGTGAGGGACTGGGGGCACGCTGTGCTCTGTGGGGGCTGGAACTGCTGCCACCCTTCCGAGTAGGACATCTCCCTGCATCCCATGTGGCCGATCCCACTCCTTCCTCCCAGCAGCGAAGCTGGCCCAGGGGTCACCGCCTGCTGCCCCTTTTGGGATCAGGACAGGGAATAACCCAGCAGAAATCAGGTCAGGGAATGTTCTGGGGAGTGGTGTGGGGCAGAGAGGGTGGGAGGGCAGGGCCGTGGGTGTGGCAGAGCCCAGCCATCACTGCGCAAGGGCCTGGCTGATGTCCTTCACCAGCATGGTGCCAATAACCATCTTCTCGCTGTTGATGGTTAACTGGGCCGTGCCGCCCTCCCGCCGCTCCAGGGTGATGAGCACCAGGCTCCCGCTGGTCACCGTCTTGGCCGCAAACCTGCCGGATGGTGAACACAGAACTTCAGGGCGAGCTGTCTCCTGTCACCCACCTGTCCCCCAGGATGCTCCAGTGGGGACCAAGCAGGCACCTGCCACCCACCGCCTCCATCGCATGTGGGTTTGTGCAAGTGCCTTGTCCTAAAGGAAGCCCTGAGTGTCTCCACTGTGATTTGGGTGGGACCAGAGAGGTGACTGCACCGCCTGATCCTGGTGTGGGGTCCAGCTACCTGTACTCGTTGCCAGCACCACAGGGCACACGGCCCACGTTGGCAGCCGAGGTCACTTGCTGGACGATGGCATGGTCACTCCGGCACTTCTCAGGCAGCATCAGCTTCTCTGTGATCTCGCTCATGCCCGTCAGTTTCCCTGGAGCAGGCAGCAGAGGCACTTGCCCATCTCCGGAGCAGGCTCCCTGCTGGGCCCTGCTTTGCCATCCCCAAAACAAGCCCCTCCAGCTGCCAGCTCACTGCATCCCGGGCCCCCCACAACATCCTGAGCTGGCTGCCCTGCTTGGTCTTGATCCAGGATTCGTTGGATTTGGGAAAATCCTTCTTTCACAATTCTGCCCAGACTCATCCCCATGTCCCTGCCTGGGGATGGGCTGCTCCAGTCACCGGCAGTGATGGGGCTGGGTACTCCAGTTCACTGAGTACCCCCTGCTCAGCACAGCCCCCCATCCATGGGGCCAGGTTGGGGATGTGCTGCTCCAGAAGCACGGGAACACGGGCAGGGCATCCTCAGCACTCACCAGACACTGCTGGTAACACCAGGGGTGGCAAAAGCCCTCCACGCTTTGTGGGGACCCAACAGGGCTACCCCAACATCAGGGTGGTGATCCCAACCTGCCGGCTGGGCAGGAGCAGGTGAGGGGAGCAGAGCTAATCTCGGGGCCTGTCGAGCAGCCACTTACCCTCACCTGGCCGTGCCAGGTGCTCTAGGGACACAGCGAGGGCAGCACAGGGGACAAAATCAGGGGTGAGTGTCAGCAGTGGGCGCCCATGCACTGCCCTGTCCCCATCCCCCACTCACCCTGTTCCTTCTTGAACTCGTTCTCACTCATAAAGACAGGGGCCATGAGCTCCCCGACGGGCGGCTGGATGGAGACGTAGAAGTGGCGCGTGTGGGTGCTGGGGAGACAGGTGGGTGAGGGGGGCACGTGCTCAAAATGTGTCCCCTCCCCATGTCCCGCTTCCCGTCCCTGCCCTGGGCAGGGGTGATTGTGGGGAAACTGAGGCACAAAAGAGCTTGGGAATAGGGAGAACCCATCAGGCTGGACCTGGAGCTACTGCCACCTCCTTGTCCCCTGCAGGGACCCCAGTGTGTTTCCTACTGTCCCTGGACCACCCCATGCTCATCCCAGTTTTCTCCCTGGGATACTGCATGCCCTGTCCTGCTGTTCCCCACCCCCTGGGATATTGCATGCCCTGTCCTGCTGTTCCCCACCCCCTGGGATATTGCATGCCCTGTCCTGCTGTTCCCCATCCCCTGGAATACTCTGTCGCCTGTCCTGCTATTCCCTGTCTGCTCCAAATCCCTTTGAGGGACATTGGTGCCCATCCCACTTTCCTCATCCCTGGAGCATCCGAATCCCTGCCCCAATGTCCCCCATCCCTGGGCACACCCATCCTGCCCTGCCCGGTGCCAGATGCTCACCACAGCTGGAAGTTTGCTGCCTGGGTGGAGTCACAGAAGTCGATGCCCATCACCACGCTGGCCGTGTCCCCCGGTGCCAGGCACTCTGGAACCACAGGGCTGCCACCACATCCCATGTCCCTTCCACCCGCCAACCCCTGTCCCTGTTCTGCAGCATCGCAGCTGTGCCGTGCCATGCCATGGCATACCGATCTCAGGGAACTCCTGGATCCTCATGCCGGAGAGTGGCTTGGTCTCGCTGACCCGCAGGTTCTTCACCTCGGCATCGGTGTTGTTGGAGATCTGGATCTGGACGGCCACCATGTGGGGGTCCCCCGGGAAGGGCCGGCGGCTGAAGCAGTACTCGACGGCGAGCCCCTCGCCCGCCATGCGGTGCAGCAGCTCGTAGGTCTTCACCGCACCGAACGCTGGGCTCAGCAGCTGCACCGAGGGACCCGTGTGGGCTGCAGAGCACTCCCTTGGCCCCTGTGGGTGCCAGGGGTCCTGGGAGCCCCCCTGGGTGCCAGGGGCCCTGGGAGCCCCCTGTGGAGGGCATGGGGGACACTTACGGTGGGTGTCAGGGAGGTGTCGGTGAGCGTGAGGCCCTCCAGGTCGGTCACCAGGCTGGTGGAGACGATGCTGCTGGAGGGGATGGGCTGGGGAGGAGGGGGGGTGACTTGGAGGGTGGGGAGGGGGAGAGGAGAGGAAAGGGTTAACAGAGCCCACAGCCCCACGGGGTCAGCCTGGTGGCACAGCTCCATGGGGACAACGACATGGAGACAGACCTAATGGTTCAGCTCCATGGGGACAACAGCATGGGGACAGCCCTGGTGGCATAGTCCCATGAGGACAGCCACACAGGGACAGTCCCAATGGCACAGCTCCATGGGGACAGTCATGTGGGGACAACCCCTAGAGGCATAGTTCCATGGGGACAGCCACACAGGGACTGCCACAATGGCACAGCTCCGTGGGGACAGTCATGTGGGGACAACCCCTAGAGGCATAGTTCCATGGGGACAGCCACACAGGGACTGCCACAATGGCACAGCTCCATAGGGACAGTCATGTGGGGACAGCCTTGGTGGCATAGTCCCATGGGGACAGCCACACAGGGACAGCCCTGGTGGCACAGCTACATGGGTGTAGACACAACTCCCCGGGCACAGCCACATGGGGACAATCCCACAGGCACAGCTGCCTGTCCCACAGCCATCCTCTGCAGACAAGGACCTCTCACTCCACCCATCCCTGTCCCACCTCTGCAGCTCCCAAAGGGCCCATGAGGCCCTGATCCCACTGAGGTGGGCACCTGCGCCTCACTTTTCCCAGCAGCACCACCACGGCCATCCCGTGTGTCCTGGGCAGCCACTCACAGTCATCCAGGTCGAGCAGAGAGATCTCCTTAGGGCCGGCCTTGCTGCTGGGGAGCTGCAGGGAGGCAGAGATGGGGGGTGAATGTGAGATCTGGGTGTCCCTGTGCTGCCCCCAGCCCAGCCAAGCCCAGCCCAGCCCAGCCCAGCCCTCACCGCCTTCCTCCGCTTGGTCTCTGCCTCAGAGCCCGAGTCGGAGCCAGAAGAGCTGCTCTCAGAGGTGCTGGCCTCCTCTGATGAGGTCTCGGCATGGCCCTTCCTCCCCTGAGGGGCCTTCTTCTTCTTGGCCTTCTTTGCCTCTTCCTCCTCCTCCTCCTCCTCTTCGCTGGGGCTGTGGGGAGAGCCCAGCTCAGGTGAGCTGGGGTGGAGGTTTGGCTGGGAGCACCCCCCATTTCCCAGGGGTACCTGCCCGCACTCCCTGTGGCTGCCTTCCGGGAGCTTTCCTTCTCCTTCCTCTTGGGCCTCTTTTCCTCCTCCTCCTCCTCCTTGTCCTCTGACTGCTCCCCGCTGCCCTCCTCCTCTTCTTCCTCATCCTCCTCCTCACTGCCGGAGCTGGAGCTGCCAGAGCTGCTGCTGCTGCCGCTCTCCTCGCTGCCGGACTCGGGCTCTGAAGAGGGCACAGCTCAGCCCTGTTGCTCCATCCCACCGCACCCCCCCATCCTGTCACTGCATCCCATCATCCCACTGCATCCCCCCATCCTCCCACTGCAACCCACCACATCCCTGCATCATCCCACTGCACCCCATCATCCAGTGACATCCCCCATCCTCCCACTGCATCCCCCATCCTCCCACAACATTCCCCATCATCCCACAGCATCCCACTGTGTCCCACTGCATCCCTGCATCCTCCCACTGCATCCCCACAACCCACCCCTGCATCCCTCCACGTCTCCTGCTGTGTTCCCACCATGATGGTGTCCCCTGTCTGATGCTCCACCACTGTGGCACCTGCCTGATGGCCCTGCCACATTGACCTCATCCCACTGGGTCCTCACCGCTGTCTGCCGACTCCGTGGGCCCCGACTCGCCCTCTGAGTCAGAGTAGAAAGGTTTCTCCACCTTCTCCTTCCTCTTCTCCCGGCTGGTGCACTTGGTCCACTCAGGAACCTGTCAGCACAGGGTTGATGGAACAGGGCCATCAACCATGGATGGGGGACCCAAACAGCAGCCCTTGTCCCCAGCCCGTCCCCACACAGGTGTGTGAGCACTAGAGAGGGGCAGGTGAGCAGCACTTGGACACTACCTGGGGCTCTCTCAAGACCTTGAGATGGTGCCCCCACCTTGGCCCCCTCCCCATGCAGCCAGGGTGCTCCACGCACCTCCACATTCCTCACGGAGGGGTCGGGGGCCTCATCTGGCCAGTCGGGCAGCTCCTGGTAGCCCACAGCTTTGGCATTCAGCAGGTGGGACAGGGAGCCCAGCTGGAAATGGTCCCGATCTACAACAAGGGGAGAGGTGGCAGAAGCTCAGGGACAGCCATGCAGCACCATGGTGACAGCCAGCTCCGTGTCCCCATGGCCTGTGACCAGGGATGGGTACCTTTGAAGGAGGACTCCAAGACAGGAGCAGGTTTTTGGGCCAGGAAGAGCTTCTTGGCATACTTGTTGAGGGCCCCGCTCTTCTCGGTGGGCACGATGAGCTGGCGGATGAAGCGAGCCCTGTCGCGGATGTCATAATTCTGGTCGTACTTGGCCAAGTTGAGGACGTACTGGGTCAGCAGCTTGCTCTGTGCCAGAGGACACGCTCAGGGCCAGCCTCTCCCTCCCTGCTGGGGAAACTGAGGCACGCCGTAGGACCACACCCTTGGTACCTGCTTGGAGTTGGTCAGGTAGAGCTTGGCCGCCAGGTTGATGACCTGCAGCTTGACGATGTCCTCCTCGTTGGTGAAGGACTTGGCCATCTTGCGCAGCACATCGGGCGCGATCTTTGGCACATGCTCGCAGTACTCGCCGATGAGCCACAAGATGCTGGCTCGTGCCATTGGCACCTGCAAAGTGTCCCCAGACATGAGGCACTGCTGCCACCCCTCAGCTCCTGCGTGCCACACAACACCCCAGCCCACCTGGATGTTGTCGGTGAGCTTGGCCATGTGCTTGATGATCTCGCTGTGCTGGGCCGGCTGCATCTGCAGTAGCTTTTTGATGACCACCACGGATTCGGCCACCACCAGCTCTGTGGGAAGAGACCTGGCCTCAGCAGGGTCCTGGCCCAAGAGCAATGGAGGTCCCATTTCACCCCACCATGTCCACTCACCGTCCCGGTTGGAGAGGAGCTGGACCAGGCCGTTGAGGCATGTGTCCCGTACCTTCCCGATGTTGGTGGCACAACGTCCAATTGCTTGGATGGTGGCTGCCACAAAGTCCTTGTCCATGCTGCGGATGTAGGTCTGCATAGGCATGGAGGACACACATGACATGTCAACCCAAGTGCCAGTGCCAGGCATCCCCCCTTGTGGTGGTCACATGTTGGGGCCCTTTGGAACCACCCGTGGAGTTGGCATGGCCTCAGCCCACTCGTCCTGGTGGGGCTCTGTTCTGTCCCCTCCATGGTGGTGTTTTGGCACCCAAAGCCACAGCAGGGTGCATGGCCTCAGTGTGGCCATGGCATACCTGGAACTCCCGCAGGATGGTGGAGATGTTGGTCTCATTGGCCAGGTTGGTGAGGACCTCCAGCTGTGGGAAAGAGAAAGAGTTGGGCAGTATGGGGATATGGTGCCAGGGCACAGGGGCCTTGCTGTCCTCCTGTCCCCAGGGCACGAGGACAGCTGACCCAAGGAAAGGGCTCCATGAAGCCCCAGAGCCACCCCAATGGGTTCTGCCAGGTGTTTCCAGCTCACCTTGAGGATCTTGATCTGCGTGGGGTCTGTGGAGCGGATGTAGAAGCTCTTCAGGTAGGGCTCAAACATCCCCTGCATGCAGAGCCAGCAGTGTTAGTGCCATCCCTGTTCCCACCTTGCTGAGGCCACCTGCAGGCTCTGGTGACCCAGGCTCTGGTGACCCCCTCATCCCACTCCAGAGTCAACAGGGCCAACTCCTTGCACACCGTCTGAGACTCACCCGCCGTTTGATGGACATGGTGGCCACGTTCTGCAGCACAACGTACTGCACCTCGCTGTGGGGACAGAGAGGGAACCACCATCAGTGGGGTAGGGCCAGACCCCCCAGCAAGTCCCTGTGACTACGAGGCAGGACCCACCACAAGCTGGTGCCTCCATGCTGCTGCCACCCCATGTCTGAACTGGGCCTGCCCAAAAAGCCCTCCAATTTGATGTTCCTTGGGGAATGGGATTTTTGGGGGTCTCTCCCAGGGTCTTGGAGCTCCCCATGGGTCCTACCAACTGTGGTGGAGGGGTAAGAGACCCCTGCAACCCAGATGCCACAGACCTATGACTCCGCAGGAGCCGCACCAGCGCCTTGGCGATGACTCCAACCTCTGCCTTGGGTGCCAGGTGGAAGTAGAGCTGTGCTACGGCCATCACCACCTGCAGAGACACACCTGAGTGTCATCTGGTGAGCATGGGGACACCCTGAGGGATGGCTGTGTCCCCCACAGTCCCACCCGGCAGCACTTGGAGGAAGCCTGACCCTGGGAACACCCATCCCTGGGTGTCCCTCAAGCACCCCAGTGGCTCCTTGGCCGGTGGGGACATCATGAGCCCAGGCTGATGGACATCACTGGTGGCTTCAGAGGATGAACAGGGCTGGAGTAGGGGTCTCACCGCGGCATTGCGGCTCTGCAGCAGGGGCTTGGTGTTGCGCAGGAGCAGGCGGTGGTCGGGGTCCATGACGTAGGGCTTGCGCTTGGCCAACGAGGCTGCCTCTGCCTTGGCATCCTTGGCGTCCTCCTCCTCGGAGCCATAGAAAGCCTTCTCGGTGTTCTCCTCCAGCAGGGACTCCTGCTGGGAAGTGGGACACCTTGCATCCCGCAAGAGCAACCCCTCTTCACCCCACTTCCCTGGGGGCTCTCAGGTCACCCTGAGGCTCCCGGGGCACCCTGGGCTCCCAAACTCACGTTCTGGTTGGGGCTGAGGAACTGGGTGCGTGCGTAGCGGGTCAGCATGTTGATGATGACCACCTGCCCCCACTCCTCCACGTCGATGAGCAGGTTGCAGAGCTTGCGGTAGTTCTTGTGGATGAGGTCAATGCGCTCTGGGCACACCTCCTCAAATGCCATCACCACGCTGCCGGCCACCAGCTGCAGAGGGAAAGCCCAGGGTGACTCACTCGGGTAGTGGCATCTTCATCATGATGCTGGTTTGGTGGGGATGGTGGCATCTCCATGAGGATGCTGGTTTGGTGGTTTCATAGGGGTGGTGGCATCTCCATGAAGATGCCAGTTTGGTGGGGACAGTGGCTTCCTTGCAGGGATGCCAGTTCAGTGGAGATGTGGATTCCTTCTAAGGATCTTGGCCTGTTGGGAACAGCAGCATTCCCACCAGGATGCCAGTTCTGCAGGGGAGGCTGCATCTCCACAAGGACATCAATTGGTGGGGACATCTGCATTCCCGTGAGGATGCTGGAGCAGTGGGAACAGTAACATCCCCACAGAGATGTAGGCTCAGGAGACAGCTCCCTCCCTGTGTGGATGCTGGATCAGTGGGGGCAATGGCATCTCCAGGAAGATGCCAGCCCTCTGGGGATGGCTGCATGCCCATGAGGACATCAATTTGATGGGGACATCTACATTCTCGCAAGGACACTGGGCCAGTGATGTGCCCAGTCTGAGGGGTGGGGGAGACAGTGCCTGCTCACCGTGGTCTTGTCCGCCAGCAGCTTCTCAATCACTTCAATGAGCTGGTCCTTCTGATCTGAGTCGAGGCTGCAAGGGAAGAGCAGGGCAGGCATGGTTGGGCCAAACTCCACCCCATCTCTGCCTGTTCCTGCCTGCACGAAGCAGCTGACACCCTCCTTGACACTCCCAGAATTCAGCAACTGACCCCCCAGTTACCTGTACAGCTTGGGGATGGCATGGGCAGCCGTCTTGCGCACGTACGGGGACATGTCGGAGGCGGCCTCCTTGATGGCCAGCATCATGATGGGCACGATGATGGGCACGCGGATGCTGGACAGGACCCGCAGGGCACTGGCACGGATCAACTGGTTGGGGTCCTATGGGGACAGGTGGGGGGCTGCAGTGGGGGCTCTCTGTTACCCCAGACTCTCCCCCCGGTCCCCAAATCAGCCCACCTTGAGTCCTCGCTGGAAGGTGGAGATGGAGAGCAGGGCCAGATCCTGCTGCTCCTCAGCATAGCGTACCAAGTAGACATACACCAGCTTCTTCACCTGAGGGGTGAAGGTGCCACCTCAGAGCCCCTCAAAACCCAGCCCATCCCCAAAACTCTCCTGCAGAGAAAGTGCCAGACCCTAGGGACACCCATGGATGCCACCAGGGCCACCCAAGACCTTCCTCACCTCGATGTTCTTGCAGGCAACATTTTTCACCACAGCTGGGAAGAGGTCAGAGGCATTTTTACCCCGGGCGATCATCTAGGGGGTAAAGAAGCAGTGTGACACCAGGCAGCTGGCACAGCACGGCTCGGCACCGGCAGCAGTCCCCACCGGTGACAACAACACCCACCGCCACAATCCTCTTCATGGCCTCCAGCTTGAGCGAATCCTTGTTGCTGTCAAGCATCTCCTTGAGGTCATCATGCCTACACCGTGCCGGGGGAAAAAAAATTCCCATTTTTCCCCATTTTTAGTCCTTTTTCTCCTCCCAGCCCACCATCAGACTGGCAATCCAACCCTTCACCATGAAATATTTATGGGGACAGGAGTTGGGTTACAGCCAGGTGAAAGAGGAGCTGGATGGACTGGCATGGTGCTGGCACCCAGAGCTGTCCCCATCCCAGGCACTGGGACAAGCACCACGTCCCATCCTGGCTGTCATTGTCAGCCTACAATGTCCCCAAATAACAGGTGCCCATCACCAGCTGGGTCTCAGCTTGGGTGGGTGTCTGTCCGTTGTCCCCTCATGGACACAGTGGCATGGATGTGCCAGCACGCCCCAACACAAAGCCATTCCCTGGTCCCCCTGGACTGAGAAAATACCACCAGCCTTTTGTATGGCTGACTGTCACCACTGTCCTCTTTTCCAAGGGACACCTGTCCTCCCCAAACTGAGGGCACCTGCAAGACTGCCTCCACCTGCAGCAATTGGGGGTGGCACCCAGGGATGCTTGTCCAGAGCCACCACCACCAGAGGGCTGGGGGGGGCTCCTTGGGGGAGTCTTACCGCGGCAGTGGCCCAGTGCCGGTGGCCACTGCAGGCTCGGTGCCGGCAAGTGGCCGCAGTTCATCAGCTCGCAGGGCGCTGTAGCAGGCGGGTTGTCCAGCCTCGGTGGCCAACACCGGGCTTGTCATCTCCTCGGCCACATCCCCACCCTCTGGTGTTTTCGGCCGAATGGCTGGTCCCACCGGTAGCTGCTGCAGCAGTTTCTGCACTGGTGGCAGGGACAGCATGGCTTCGGCTGGGGGTGGTGGCTCTGGGGATGGTGGCAGGGCTGTGGCCCTGCTCGGGCACCCGGCACAGCCGGCTGAAACCTGATGCTGGAGTTGGGGTTGGATTGCAGCCTTGGTCTCAATGCTCTTCCCGTTGGATGAGGCCACCCCGGGATGTCACGTCCGGGTTGACATCTGACCTGCCTCTGGGACTGGGAGACATTGCAGGGAGCTCCTTCTCTGGCTGCTAGTGGCTCTGTCCTGGGCAGAAACCCCACAACATGGTGGCACACCACCTGGGTGGTGGGGTGGTACAACGGGACACCTGTGGATGTCCTGCCTAGTGGGGTAGTGGGGTGACACTTGGTACATTTGTCTTGCCCCATGTGCCATGGATGGCTCACAGGGATGGTGACAGATCTGGTGTGGCTCCAGCGAAGGGCAGCATGCAGGTTTTGGGGACACTGGCAGAGTGGGGGACACTGCCAGGATGTTAGGGATCAGGGGACATTCACTGCCAGTGGGGTCAGAGATGGGGGGACCTGGCCAGATGGAGGGGACACTGCCAGAATGGGAGACACCGCCAGCGGAGGTCAGGGGACACTGCTGGACTTGGGGGAACTGCTGGAACACACGGCCAGGCCAAGGGACGTTGCCAGGGTGTCTGAGACGGGGGGACTTGGCCACACTGAGGGACACTGCCAGGGGCTCAGGGAAGGGACACACACTCCGTGATGGGGACACTGCTAGACTGGGGGACACTGCCAAGGGGTCAGGGAGGAGGAACACTGCCAGACGAGGGGACACTGCCAGCCCAGGTGACTGCCAGCAAGGCAGGGGTGAGGGGACACATCCAGAATGGGGAACACTGCCAGGTGGTCAGGACTGGGAGGACACTGTCATGCCTGGGGACACCGCCAGGGAGGGGGAACACATCCAGATGGGGGACACCGTCTGTGGCATCAGGGAGGGGTACAGTGACAGGGGACACTGCCAGGCTGGGGACACTGACAAGAGGTCAGGATGGGGGACACGCGCAGAGTGGGGGACACTGCCAGGGTAGGAGGGGGACAAAGACACATTCCTGCAGCTCCAGGACCCCCCCTGCGGGCCTCTGCATCCCTGGCCCCAGAGCAGCCTGCCCCACGCAGGGGTGACATTTCTCAGTGTCCCCCCTCCCTCTGGGGACCGCGACTAGGGGGGGCTGTCACCCCAGGAGAGCCGCAGCAGATGCCCTGGTGGGAGCCCCAGCCCAGGGGTGGGGG
>VWZG01003891.1:1207300-1221099 GCA_013396735.1 Grallaria varia | reverse complement strand
ATTATGTATAAAATAATATCTAGTATATAGTACATATGTAGTATATATATGTATATATATGTGTGTATATATATATGCAGTATATATACAGTATAGCATATACTATTCAATATATTATGTTATTCAATATTTTATATTCTATATTCCATCATTATATTATGTATTCTACATTATATGCTGTATAGTATAGGGTATATAGTGTATATGATGTATGATATCTAAATGATTACATAGTATATATTTGGCATTGTATTAGCTTATATTATTCTTATAGATACTATTAGAGATGTTATAGATTATATATTATTATGGACAACATGATAGGTGTTATGTATAAGATATATTATTATATATTAAGTATATTATTATATATTCAAAGTGGGCTGCCGCAGGTCAGGCAGTGCTCCCACCCCACCCCTCAGGAGTGAGGCAGTGACATACAACGGGCACAGTTCAGGGAGCAGAATTTAATAAAGCGCCTCACTAATACACCACAATTAATCTGCCACGAGTGGAAAGGGGGACACCCACTCCAGAGCCCTCCCAGAGAACCAACAGCCCTCCCGGGACCCTATAGCCCTCCTGGAACCCCATAGCCCTCCCAGGGACCCCACAGCCCTCCTGGGACCTCACAGCCCTCCTGGGACCTCACAGCCCTCCCAGAGACCCCATAGCCCTCCGGTGGACCCCAACCCTGCTTGGGTCTCAGATCTCCCTGGGGATCCGGCAGCCCTACTGGAGACCCCAGTTGTGTTTGGGGACCCCAGGCCCCCTGGAAACTCCACAGCCTTTCTAGGGAGCGTGGAGTCTTCCTGGAGTCCCCAACCCTCAGGACACCCCAAGAAGAGCCTAGCTTCATCTTCTTTACCTCTCTATCAGGTGTTGGTATCCACTGATAAGATCCCCCTGGACATTCCCTTCTCCAGGCTGAACCACCCCAGCTCTCTCAGCTTCCCTTTCTATGAGAGCTGCTCCAGAGCCTTGGTGGCCCTTCATTGGTGTCTCTCCAGTATGTCCATGTCTCCCTGGAGACCCAGCACTCCAGGAGAGCCAGGATCACCACCCTGGACCCACTGGCAATGCTCCTCCTAACGCTACCCAGGGTGCTGTTGGCCTTCACTGTGTCCTGAGGGCACATTGCTGGATCCCAAGACTCCTCAGGGCCTTTTCTGCCCAGCTGCTTTCCAGCTGTTCACCCTCTGCCTGGTGCCTTCCTCCATTGGAAGGACTTTCCCCTTGCTGAACCTCATGAGGTTACTCTTGGCCCATTTCTCCAGCCTATCCAGGTCCCTCTGAGTTCCAACACTCCTCCTTCCAGCCTGGTGTCAGAACAAACTCCCTGCTGGGACACTCTGCCCTGTCAACTGGACCAGTAATGAAGATGTTGACCAGGACTGGACAGAGTGTTGACCCCTGGGGTACACCACCAGTGACTGGCCTCCAAACAGACCTGGTCCAGCTGTGTGGCCCATTATCAGCCAGCAGCCTTCAGAATATTAATTTTTGTGCTCAAAATCAAATGACACCAATTAAAGAGGTAGACTTCTATCTCAGGAGGCCACAGGGAGCAAAGAGTGGCCACTCCCTTCAAGGTGTGCCAAGGTGGGACATCACTTGACAGCAATCTTTGGGAAAAGTAAAAAAACAACACATCAAACAGGGCTGGCACAGGCTCCCCATGCAACCATTTATTGTCCCACGAGAGGGATGCCAAAGCCTAGGGAAGGATGTTCCAGCCCCACGTGTCCCCCAGGACCACCTCTACCTCCATCACTGCAGCGCTGGGGACACCTGGGAGACAAGAAGAGCTCTGGTGATGCTTGGCTGGAGCAGGTGCCAAGGTCTCTCAGGGTGGTGGCACCCACCATGGCACCAGCGAGATGGCCCAGTCCCAGCAGGGCGAGGGCAAAGTGGATGCAGTTGCAGGTGATGGCGTCGTACTCCACCACCTGCTCCATGGCCACCTGGATCCGCCGCTGCAGGGCAGCCACATCCATCCCTCCCTTCCTCCTGAGCACCTTGGCTGGACCCCGGGTCCTCAGGAGGTGGTTCTTGCCATGCTTGGCCACAATCCCTGATGGTGACGTCCCCGAGCTTCCTGAGGGGCGAAGGGGACTCTCTACGCCGTGTCCCTTCCATGGGGGTGTCCCCACAACATGACACCTCCTGGGGCTCACCTTCCAGATGGATGATCTCCCCATCACCACAGTAGATGCCAGCGTGGGCACTCCACCAGCTGGGGCCCCCCGAGGTCAGCGGGAAGAGGAAGAGATCCCCGGGTTGGGGCTTGGCCACCCCATTGGGGACAACATCAAAGTGCTGTCCCAGCAGCCCCTCGCAGAGGAAGAACCCTGCTGTGGTCACCGTCCCGGCCACCACCTGGGGACCCGGCCGTGTTTCAGGGCCACTGGTGCCCCTGGGACAGTGGCAGCATCACCGACCCACTGGCACATCCCGCATCCCAGGTTTCCATGGATTGGAAACCCTCCAGGAAGGGGCCACCTCCTCTAGGTGCTGAGGGTGCCAAGGGCGTGCAGGATTTGGCCCTGTTGTGCCAGGGGAGAGATGGGCAGCGCAGGGCACAGCAGGGACACCAGCACTTACCTGCCTGGAGCTGCTCACCTGGGGGGACAAACATGGGCCATCAGCCCCAGTGGCGCTGGGGAGAAGAGACCCGGGGCACCAGTACCAGGCATGGCTCAGCCTCTGCCTGGGCTGCTGCCACCCCCCTGACTGAGCCCCTGGTGGGACTCTCCATGCCAGCACCCCCAAACCTCTCACCCAAGAGCCCAGCCAGTGCCAGGGCTGGAGGAACAGCCAGTCCGGGGCTTGCAGGGTCTGCAGGAGGGAGCCCACCTGTGGGGAGAGAGGGCAGAGCGAGACAGGGACCCAGACCCTGCTGACACCTGTCCCCTGCTGTCACCTGTCCCCTGCTGTCACCTGTCCCCTGCTGATACCCATCCCTGCTGACACCCATCCCTGCCAGGACCCACCCCTGCCAGCACCCATCCCTGCCAGCACCCACCCCTGCCAGCACCCTCCCCAGCACAGAGCAGCCTCCCAGGCCCCCTCTGGCCCCCCCTCCCACCCTCCAGACTCAGCACCAGGCAGGTCCCAGCTGTAGGGCCCAGCGGGCTCTGGGTGCTACGGTGGAGGGGTGGGACCACCTGGGTGCAGGTGCCCTCCCTGTCAGCACCCCTGTTACCTGGGCGAGGAGGTTCATCTGCAAGGAGAAAACATGATGTCCTGAGAGCTGGGGACAAGAGCCGTGCCCCTTCCACCTTGGGGACCTCTCTGTCCCCAAACAGTTGTGGTGACACGTCACCCTGCCAAAGCCCATGGCTCTGGGCACTGTGCCAGCCCTGGCACTTGTGCTGTGCCCTGCTTCCTCACCGCGGGGACACCTCCGAGGTCCCCTCGCTCCACTGTTGTCCCTAAGCTGCAGCTGCTGCTCCAAAGGTGGCTGTGGGACAGGACCTCAACCTGCCCCAGTGAACACTGCGGTGGCTCTCGGCACTGGCACATGGCTCCACCGGTGCCCAGGAATGTGCCCGGACCGGCCACACCATGGCACAGTGCCCATCGTGCGGGGCCAGTCCCAGGGGGACAAACCCAACCTCGTGTGACATTTCATCCACAAACCTCTTGGGTGACCCCAAAGGAGTCAGGAAACAACCCCATGGCCACAGTACACTGACAGCCAGTGGCCACCACACTGGTGACAAATCACTTCTTGGTGCCAAAACTGTCTGGCCCTGGGTAGCCACCAGTCTGTCTCCGGCTCTGTGTCCTAGGGATGGCCACCAGCCTGTCCCCAGCCCCATGTCCCCAGGGCTGGTGCACGACCAGGGTCAGCTCCGGAGTCACATTAAACTTTAATCCTTGTGCCGGGGGGTCAGTGAGGGCTTTGGCAGGGCTCAGTGGGTGACTGTCACCCTCTGTCATCGGGCCACCTCCAAAGAATCATTTATCAAGGAGCCTCCAATAAACAAGAGCTAATTACAGCTGAAACCTGAGCCTGGCCTGGACCCAGCTCAGGGCAGACAGCCATGTTAACCCTTCCCAGCCACCTCCAGTCCCACAGCCACCCTCCTGGACCTTCATGTTATCTCGTGGTCGGTCTTGTCCTCTCCTGAACACCACCATCCTCTCGAGGTTCCTGTTGTCCCATCCTGATATACCCTCTGGTTCTCATCACACACTTCTGGTCCCTAGTGTTCTCCCCCAGTCTCCATCACCATCTCCTGGTCCTCATCATTTTCCTGGGTTCTGTTAGCCCCTTTTTGTCACTACTGTCCTTCTCTGGTCCCCATCATCCCCTCCCAGTTGCTATCCTCTCCTGCTGATCCCCATCTTCCCCTCCTGGTCACCATCATCCCATCTGAGTCCTCACTATCCCCTCATGATCTCTATCCACCCCCATTGCATCACATTCTTCCCTCCCAATCACACCCATTGCACCCTTCCGGTCCTTGTCCTTCTCACATGGTCTCTGTTGTCCTGTTCTGGTCTCCATCATCCCCTCCTGGTCACTGCTGTCACCTCCTGCTCTCCACCATTTGTCATAGTTGCTGGGTCACCGCTAAGACATCCAGGTTCCCTGATCATCATCATCCCCATCCAGTCCCTGTGACCCACTCCTTGTTCCCATCATGCCCTCCTGATCCTTGTTGTCCTCTCCTTGTCCCCATCATCTCCTCTTGGTCTCCTTCATCCTCTGCTGATTTCAAATTATCCCATCCTCACCCATCCTCTCCTCCTGGTTCCAGATCATTCCACTCTGGTTTCCGCCATCTCTTCCTCATCCCCACCACCCCCTTCTGTTCTTTGTTGTCACCTCCTTGTCTGCATCATCTCCCCCTCACACCCATTAGTTCCTCCTGGTCTCCATCATCCCCTCTTGGTTACCACTGTCTTCCTTTGGTCTCCACCATCCCCTTCTGGTCCCCAAAATCTCCTCTTGGTCCTCAGCATCTCTGCTTGGTTCCCATTGTCTCTTCCTGGTCCTCACCATCCCCCCCGATCCTCATTGTCCCCTCTTGGCCCCCACCGTCTCTCCTTGGTCCCCACCACTTTCCCATGATCCCTGCTGACTTCTCTTGGTTCCCACCACCCTCTCCTTGTTCCCTCTGTCCCTTCCCGTTCCCCACCAGCCCATGCCATCACCAGCAGGAGCAGGACTGCAGGACAGCAGTGCCCCCCTGGGTCACCCAACGTCCCCAACTGAGCTGTCCCCTGGTCAGGGCGCATCCGCCAGCTCCCCGTGGCCAGTGGGATTAGGGCGGCTGGAGCCTTGGGGCTGCTCCCGACTACAGGTCTCAAGCCCATCGCCAGCATCTTTGGGTAATTAGTAAATTAGTAATTAAACGCTCTCTGCCTGCTGGGGAGAAGGGGGGCAGATCCCAAGGTTTTAGGCTGGGTAATCCTGTGGCATCTGCCCCAGCGTCTGTCACCGAGCCGAGTCACGACCCCGGCGCGGGCTTTAACGTTTGCTCCTTCACCCCCACCCGCCGCCCACAGCCCCTGGGCCGTGGTGGCAGCGTCGCTCCCCAAAACCGGCTGGGCTGAGCCCCCACGGGTGCCCGGATGGGTGCTCATCCCCAGGAGGGGACAGGGTACTGCTCCACGGGGACCCCACCTCGGGGCCCGCGCCCAGCCGGGTGTCGTGGAGAAATGGGGTGGGAAACCATATTTTTGTAATTATTGGCTTTCCTGGGGGTGCTGATGATTGGCTGGCAGCAGATGGTTGGCCCGGCTAATCCCCCTCCCAAATCCCTGCTCCGGAGCTGGCTTTTACCCGACGCCGAGGAGGGGACGGGCAAATTAGCCGACTCAGCGTGTATCGCCACGCTGGCCACTGCCCGGCACACCCTGTCACCCGGGTCCCCGTGTCACCCATGGGTGTGCTGGCACCTCGGGGGGTGGGCGCTCCTGGCATCCCTGGATCGGGCACCGGGAGGTGTTTCACCCATGGGTGAGGAGGGTCTGGAGATGCCGGAGGGCCGGGCAGGGCAGGTGACAGCTTGCTCCCACCGCATTAGCCCCGCGTCATAATTCTGCCACGGGAGGAGGGCGGCCGCACCGCAGATGGTGGCGGTCAGAGATCTGGGTCAGGGTGGGCACTGTAGGGTGGGACAGGGCACCCTGGGGGAACCGGGGTCCCAGGATGTAGGGGTGTGGGTGTCTGGGGCCATGGAGTGATGGAGAAGGGGGGATGGAGCCATGGTGAAGGCAGGATGATGGAGCCAGAGTGAAGGCAGGGATGGAGCCACGGTGAAGGCAAGGGTGGAACCAAGGCAGAGATGGAGCCATGGTGCAGGCAGTGATGGAGCCATGGTGAAGGCAGGGATGGAGGCAGGGTGAAAACAGGGATGGAACTATGGTGAAGGCAGGGATGGAGCCAGGGTGAAGGCAAGGATGGAGCTGTTGTAATGGCAAGGATGGAATCACAGTGTAGGCAGGGATAGAGCCATAGTGAAGGCAGGGATGGATCCATGGTGAAGGCAAGGATGGATCCATGGTGAAGGCAGGGATGGCGTCGTGGTGAAGGCAGGGATGGAGCCATGGTGAAGGCAAGGATGGATCCATGGTGAAGGCAGGGATGGAGTCGTGGTGCAGGCAGGGATGGATCCATATATGAGCAGTAAGGATGGTGCAGCCGTGTATGGGCAGGAAGGGAGTTGGAATGGTGCTGCACACAGGAGCACGGGGCAATGGTGCGGGCGAGGTTGATGGAGCTGCGGGGCAGGGAGGATGCAGCAATGCTGCAGCAGTGGGGATGGGACTGCACAGCAGCCAGGGGTGCCTCTGGGGTGAGCCCCAGCCCCCGGGTCCACCGTGTCACTGCCACCAGCCAACAGCAGGGGCCTGCTGCAGCGCCTGTCCCCTGGGACACCTCCACGGCACCGACACCCCTGAGCCCCCCAGGGGAGGGACACAGCAGGCCGGGACCCCCTGTCCTCAGCCTGGCCCATGGCTGGGGACAGCCCGGGCCGGGTGACGGTGGCCACCCACCCCCCCGTCAGCTGGGCAGGGGGGGGTTTAGCGGCTAAAGCCCTCAAATCCCAAATTGTGCTGCCCTGTCACCGCGAGGGTTTAGCGGGGCTTGCGTAACCCCGGGGGCCACCTGGGCCCCCCCCGCTGCCGTGTCAGCAGCCCCAGCGCCCCTGGGCGCTCCTCGCCCCCGGGACGGGGACCTGCGGCGCCCACCGAGCATCCCCCCGCCAGCAGGGCCGGTAATTAATTACTTGGGGGCAGGGAAATTACCCCCCTTAATTACCACTTTTCGTTATTCCCCTCTAACCGCCTTAGCGAAGGGCTTATGCGCTTACAGGACCCGCTGGGTCCCAAGGAGGGGGGACACACACACGTATGGGGGGTCCCCACCCCAAGACTTCTCTCCCACCTCCGCCGCAATCTCAGCCTCGCAGTGCTGGGGCGGGGGGGGGACAAGGTGACAAGGTGACACCCCCGGGGTGGCCCGCGGCGGCGCGCGGCGGTGGGGGTGGTGGTGGCTTGGGTGTCGCGGGGTTTAGGGTTACAGGGCTGGGGCTCAGCACCTTTTTAATTCTTCATCGCGTGGCTGATTGATCCCCCCCCGCCCCGCGCAGACACTAAAGATTAAGAGGGTGACAAAGAGGCGGCTGCTTACACAGCGCCCGACTGACTAAGCCGCCTTGAAGAGAGCAAGGCAAGAGCCCCGCTGCCCGCAGAGCTGCCCGGGCGCCCAGAGCCGGCCCCACCGCGCCGCATCCCGAGGCAAGGACAGCGAGGGCTCGGCAACGCCGCGCCGGGATGGCCGAGTCCCCGGAGGGGTCGGTGGTGAGCGCCGGGCTGGACGAGAGCCCCACGGGTAAGAGGGAGGATGTTCTGCTGGAGCGCGGGCGGCACGGAGGGGCCGTGGGCACTGGTGGGGGTTTTGCTTGGGATGGCTGGGCCCCTGTTGTGGTCATTCTGGAAGTTTTCTTCGTGGTTCTCCTCTGCGGTACTTGGGGTCCCCATCAAGGTCCAGGTCCAAGATGCCTGGGGTCCCCAGTATGACCATGGCCTTCGTTCCTATCACGGTCCTTCTCCAAGATACCCGAGGGTCCCTGTCATGGTCCATCTCCAAGACACCCAGTGTACCCGTCATGGTTCTTCTCTGGGATGTTCGGATTCTCCATCATCATCCTTCTCCAGAATTGCTGGGGTTCTTATCATGATCTGGGTGCCCAGGGTCCCCGTCAGGGTCCTTTGAGATGCCTGGAGTCCTCACCTGTCACACTTCTCCAAGATTCTGAGGGTCCCCGTCGTGGTGCTTCTCTAGGCCAGGATGCCTGCACTTCCTCACTCTTTCCATGATGTCCATGGTCCTCATTGTGTTCCTTCTCCAGGATCCCTGGGGTCCTCCGTTACGCCCCTTCTCTGGGATGCCTGCAGTCCCCAGTCACAACTTCTCCTGATCCCCTTGGTCCCCAGCCCTTCTCCAGGGTCCCTGCTGCCTCCTGCTGCGACCCTTCTCTGGGATGCCCCATGTCCCCAGAGGTGCCTCTGCATCCCTGATTACAGCCCTTCTCTGGGTTGCTGGGAGTCCCCTCCCTGGCATGCCCAGTGTTCCCATCCCTAGGAACTCCCCTGCATCCCTTTTTTGCTTTTTAAAAGTCATAGGAGAGCACATCCTGCATCCCCCTGGGTGCTGGGCTGTGGGAAGATTGTGACCTCTGTGCTCAGTCCCTGAGGTGTCCCCATCCATGTCCCTGGGCCGGACCAGTGGAGATGAGAGCCACCCCATTGCCAGGATACTGGGAGGCAGCAGGGCCTGGCGGGAGGGATGAGGGACATCGGGATGTCCGGAGTCACCCCGAGCGTGACGGCTCCGCTCCCACAGGGCTGAGCCCGGCCCCGGGCAAGGCGCTGAGCCCGGTGCTGCTGTGCAAGGTGTGCGGGGACACCAGCAGCGGGAAGCACTACGGCATCTACGCCTGCAACGGCTGCAGCGGCTTCTTCAAGCGCAGCGTCCGCAGGAAGCTCATCTACAGGTGGGAACGGGGTCCCCACGGGGCAGGGAGTGGGGGACAGGCAGCCAGTGGGATGGGGACACAGAGGCTGGGCAGCTGGGGGAGCAGGAACCAGGGGGACATGAACCCAGTGGGGCAGGGACCTTGGGGACGGACACCATGGGGGAAAGGATGTCCAGCAGAGCATGAACCCAGTGGGGCAGGGACCTGGGGATGGACACCATGGGAGAAAGGAGGTCCAGCAGGGCAGGGACCCCAGGCATGGGCACCCAGAGGGGCAGGGATCCAGAGGATGGACACTCAGTGGGGTAGGAATGGGGGGACAGGCACCAAGCAGGGTAGGGGTACCCAGCACAGCAGGGATCCCAGCAGATGGGCACCCAGTGGGACAGGGACCAGCCGGACAACAACTCACTGTGACAGGGAGCCAGGGGATGGGGCACCCAGCAGGGAAGGGATGCAGGGAGATGGGCACCCAGTGGGACAGGGACTTTGGAGGCAGGCACCCAGGGGGTAGGGTCCCACAGGATGGACACCCAGCACAGCAGGGACCCCAGGGCATGGGCAGTGGGTGGAGCAGGGACCCAGGGGGACTTGAACCCAAGCAGGTCAGGAACCAGGGGACAGGTACCCAGCGGGGGAGGCACTGGAGGGACGAGTGTCTGGGGCACCCTCATGGGGCTGGGACACACATCAAGGTGGGGTATTCACTGGGATGGGGCACCCTTGGTGGGGGGACAGGGCATGCACTGGGGACAGGACCTGCTGGGGATAAGGGTGCCCATCACCGCGGAGCACTCACTGTTTGGAGGAAACCCATTGTGGGGGGGACAAGACACCCAACAGGGACAAAGCACCCCCAGGATACGGCACCCACAGGAGCAGAACCCTCCTCGGGGACAGGGGGCAACCCAGGGGCCAGCAGCCAGGTGCCACCTCTCCCCACAGGTGCCAGGCGGGGACGGGGCTGTGCCCGGTGGACAAGGCACACCGCAACCAGTGCCAGGCCTGCCGGCTCAAGAAATGCCTGCAGGCTGGCATGAACAAGGACGGTGAGATGGGGGGACACCGATGGTGACGGATGGCAGGGGGTGACACCGAGTGGCCGGTGCTGACTCCACCTTGTCCCCACAGCTGTGCAGAATGAGCGCCAGCCCCGCAGCACGGCCCAGGTCCGGCTGGACAGCATTGAGCTGGACGCCGAGCTGCCCCCTGAGCACGTGGCCACAACACGTGAGGTGCCCCCATTGCCCTGTCCTGCTCCCCGTGGTCCTGGTGCCACTGTCACTGCCACTCCGGGTCCCCGAGCGCCCACACCACCCACCAACCATCGCTTCATGGCCAGCCTGATGACGGCTGAGACCTGCGCCAAGCTGGAGCCCGAGGATGGTGGGTGGCTGCCAGGGGGGACGGGACAGGTGGGAGTTGTCCCCGTGGTGTGGTGACCACCAGTGCCCTCTTCCATCCCCACAGCTGATGAGACAGTGGATGTGACGGGCAGTGAGCCAGAGCGGGCAGCCACCGAGTACCAGGTGGCTCCATACCCAGCAGCCAGCCCCGAGAACATCTATGAGACCTCTGCACGGCTCCTCTTCATGGCTGTGAAGTGGGCCAAGAACCTGCCCGTCTTCTCCAACCTCCCCTTCCGCGACCAGGTGGGGTTGGGGATCCCCCTAGGGAACTGGAGATCCATCTATGGGCCAACACGAACCCCAAAATATGCTGGCAGCTGGAGGGCTGTGGATGGCTGGAGCATCTCCACAACATTCTTGGGGCTGCCCCCCCAGAAGATGCTCTTCAGCCCAGCTGTCCATGGTGGCTCCTGGTGCTGGAGGCCTTGGGGATGATGGTAGTTTTGGGGTTCCCCCTGCTTTCCCCAGGTGATCCTGCTGGAGGAAGCGTGGAGCGAGCTGTTCCTGCTCTGTGCCATCCAGTGGTCCATGCCCCTGGAGAGCTGCCCACTGCTGGCTGTCCCCGAGCCAGCCCCTGGGAAGCTGCTGCCAGCTGCGCTGGATGTCCGGGCGCTGCAGGAGACCCTTGGCCGCTTCAAGGCATTGGCTGTCGACCCTACCGAGTTCGCCTGCATGAAGGCCGTGGTGCTCTTCAAACCAGGTGAGGGCACCCACCAGCACCAGCTGGCCTTCCTCCTGTTCCCACTCAATCCTGTCACTCCCTTGTCCCTGCAGAGACCCGTGGCCTGAAGGACCCCGAGCAGGTGGAGAACCTGCAGGACCAGTCACAGGTGATGCTGGGCCAGCACAACCGTTCCCACTATCCCGGGCAACCTGTCAGGTACCGCCATCCCCATGTCCCCACCAGTGATACCAGGGGAGGGACACTCACCCATGGCCACCGCTCTGTCCCCAGGTTTGGGAAGCTGCTGCTGCTCCTGCCGGCACTGCGGTTCATCTCCTCAGAGCGCGTGGAGCTGCTCTTCTTCCGCCGGACCATCGGCAACACCCCCATGGAGAAGCTGCTGTGTGACATGTTCAAGAACTGAACACTCCACCCCACTGTCACCTGGCTTGTTTGTCACCTTGCACTGGCACCCTGTCACTCCCACCCCGGGTCTCCTCGCCCTGAGATGTGAAGGTGCCCACGGTCCTGTCTCCCGGGAGGTGACCACGACCTGTGGGATGGCAGCTGGGAGGTGGCACCAGCTTCACTGGGGACAGGGAGTTGTCCCCAAGTGCCCAACGCACCGGGAGCATCTCACTGGGGTGGCGGCTCGAGGGTGCCTCTGTCCCAAATTGCCCAGGCAAGGCACTCCCGGCACCACGGGGACCCAATGCCACCTGGGGGCGGTCACCAGCCTGGAGTCACTCGCCCAGTGATAATGCCAACCTGGGGATCACACCAACCAGGGGTGACAATGACCAAGAGTGGTATGAGCCCAGGGGTGACACCAGCCTAGGGGTGACACTGGCCAGGAGTGACACCAGACCAATGGTGGTGCCAGCCTGGGAGTGACGTAAGACCAGGGATGACACTGGCCATGAGTGATGCCAACATGGAGGTGACACAAGATGAGGGGTGACATGATGGCAGCCTAGAGGTGACAGTGGCCACAGCGGGGATGGACATCCCCAGCCTGGGGGTGACAAGGGCTGTGGATGATCGACATCCTGGGGTTGATACCACACCAAAGGTGACATGGGCTGGAGGTGACACCAACCCAATGTGACCCCAGCCCAGGGGTGACACTCACCAGGGGTGACTCCAGCCCATGTGGGTGACACTGGCCAGGGGTGATGAACGTCCTTCGGGTCACCCCATCCCAGTGTGACGCCAGTCCAGGGGTGATGGACATACTGGAGGTGACCCCAACCCAGAGGTGACCCCAGTCCGGGGGTGACACCACCCAGGAGGTGACACTGGCTGAGGGGTGACGCCATCCTGGGGTGCAGGGCCCTCTGCCATCACCTGGCTCGTCCCCGTGTCCCAGGGGGCTCCCACTTGTGTCCCCTCATTTTGTACCAGGAATAAAGACGGGCTTTGCAGTGACACCGATTTGGGTCCCCTGGGTGGGGGGGGCACAATGGGGGGGACACCAGCTGACGGGAAATCACCTGAACAGAAATCAATAAAAATCAATAATCTGAATAGAAACACTTGGCAAATAAATCATCTGAAGAGGAATTAGCTAAAAATGTATCAGGTGGATATAAATAATCCAGGAATTAAATAATGAGAATATAAATTAGATTAATAGAAGTAATGGGAAGAGAAATCGAACAAAACTAAATAACCTGAAATAATTGGGAAGACTGAAAATCAACTATCTGAATATAAGTGAGAGAAATATAAATAATCTGAATGGATAAAATCAGAATAGAAATAACTAATAATCAATAACCAATAATAATTAATCAGAATTAATAGAAGTAACATGAAGAGAAATGAAGTGAAACTAAATAACCTGAAATAATCTGAATAGGAATAAATTGAAAATAAACCACCTGAGTGTAAAGGAGATAAATCCAAATAACCTGTCTGGAAATAATGTGAATTAAATAATGTCAGTAGAAATAAAATGAAATAATCCAAAACAATCTGAAAAGAAATAAATGGAAAATAACTGAATCTAAACAATCTCAACAAAAATTATCTGAAATTATCTGAATGCAGATCAATTGGAAATAAATTATCTGGATATAAATTTAATAGAATTAGCCTGATTAAAATTATTGGAAAATAAATAATCTGTATAAAAATAAATAATGTGAATATCAAATAAGAGCAATAGAAAATCTCTCACCATAAATAATCTGAATGTGAATAATCAGCATTAAATAATCCCATGGGAATGGGATTATCCCCTGGCCCAGCCCCTCATTCCAGCTCCTCCATCCCTGTGGGGTCAGGGGATTGGGAGAATCCCCAAACTGATTCTTCACCTTTAGAGAACGACACTTTTATTTCTCTGGGTTTGTCTGTTTTTTACACGATTCCGAGCGCGGGCGACGCAGGATCATAAATCCTCTGACAATACAGCCTTTGTTTAATTTACACAATTATAAATTACTTAGAAAACGTCCCATGAAAAATAACAATAGTTCACCCTCGCAGCCGCTTCTCCTTTCCAGTGTCAGCACATTCCCCTCCGGAAAAGCCTCTCAGGCCCCAAATCCATCCAAAGGAACAGTGGGAGATCCCGGGAATGGACACCCTGGAACAGCCCGTTATCGCCCCAGTCCTGCTCAGCTCCTGCCAGGATTTTATATATATATATGTATATATATATATATATATATGTATATATTTCTTTTATTTCGGTCTTTCTTTCTCTCTACGGAACCACAA
>VWZG01003891.1:1088202-1205683 GCA_013396735.1 Grallaria varia | reverse complement strand
TTCATGAAAAAAAAAAAAAGAAAAAAGAAAAAAAAAGTTCTGTCTGGGGAAAAATATTAAAAAAAATAATAAAAATATATATATTTACACTCAACTCCAGGAACCGGCATATAAACAAATATCGCTTCAAGTAGTCCTCGAGTATTATTATTATCATTATTATTATTATTATTATTAATTTTTTAATACTGATGGTTGTCAAAAAAAAAAAAAAAAAAGAGGAGGAAAGGGGGTTAGGTCACGTTAAAAAATCAAAACCCAAAGGAAAACGGTGATTTTTGGCAGATTTCAACGCTCTTCCATGCGCTCGGCGTTGGCGTGGATGAGGTGGTGAAAGCGTGGAGGGCTTGGCTGCGGCGGAGCCGGCGCCGGCTCGGGATGATCCCGTGGGATTTTAGGCTCGGTTTATCTCCTTCCCGTGGGATTTTTCGGCTTGCTTTTCTCTTACCCACGGGATTTTTAGGCTTGGTTTCCTCCCGCCGAAGGGCGACTTGGCGCGAGGGTTTGGCGGCGCGAGGCTCTGAGCCGTGGGTGCTCCGAGGGGAAGGGCGCAGGAGCTGGCCGGTGCCCCTCCACGCCCGTCCACCCCCCGCCCCCAAAAGGTCTCAACCCCCCAAACCTTTAAGGCCACCATTAAACCGTCCCACCCCCCCAGCCTTTATAATTAACAATTCATCCTCCTGGTGTTAACGAGGAAGCCGTGGGAGCGCTGCCGACGGGGAGGACGCCCCGGCGCGCGACGCGGCCCCGGGTGGAGCATCTCAGACCATGAACTCGTTGCTCCCCAGGAGGACGAGGGGTTGGGCGGCGGCGCAATCGGCCTCGGGGTTCCTCTTGCGTCCTCCCGCCGTCCCCCCGTCCGGGGGCTCTTTGGTTTTGGGGGGGGACGTTTTCACACTCTTCAGTTTCTGTTTGCCTTTCTCCGGGTTGAACGTCCCGCGGGTGGTGAACTGCGGCCGGTCCTCAGGGTACCGGAGGGGTCCTGCCGAGCCCTCGGGGCTTGCCCGGGGCTCGAGGGGCTCGCCGTGTCCCCCTGCTCGGTAGAAAGGCGATTTGGAGTACATCTGGAAGCGCTTCCGGGGCAGGTGGGGCAAGCAGGAGGTGGACGACTGGGAGGAGGAGGAGGAGATGGAGGTGTCGGTCGGGTCCGCCGGGTCCGGCCGCATCCTGGGGTGCCTTCGCAGTCGGCTCGGCCCCTCGGCCTTGGCGGGGCGCAGGGACATAAGTGCTACGCTTCTCTCTGGATGGGCAGAAGGACCACGGGAGGATCAACACCCCGAGAGCACCCAGCAGCTCGGTGCCACTCCCCAGGGACACCTGCCATGAAGCCAGGACAGTGCTGCCAGCATATCTCGCTGGAGGCAGCGTCACAGGCGCCAGAGGAGTGGTCACCTCCCCTCCAAAGGCTGGGTGCCACCACCCAACTCCCCAAGGCCACAGGGCTTAACACTTAACCCTCCTCTCTGCACCCATTTAAACTGTGGGCTTTAAACAAACTAAAAATCCCCAAAGAACCCTTCCCAAAGCAAGAGAAAACCCTGAGAAACCTGATTTGGTGTCCCTGCCCAAGGTGGAACAAGATGACCTTGGATGGTCCCTTCCAACCCAAACCTCTCCATGATAAACCCAAGGACGCCTGGATTTACCCGAGCGATCGGAGATGGCTCCTTCGGAGTCAAAGTTCAGGTTTTCGGAGCTGTCGGCGGTGCCGATGGAGGCCTCGGACTCAAGAGTTTCATCATCGGAGGCGCGGGGCTCCAGTGCCAGCATCTCGAACGTCAGCTCCTCCCTGCCAAAACCAACCCAGTCCCACTGACCCAACGGGACCAAAGAGGTGGGGAGGAGAAGAAAGGGGTGCACGGCAAGAGATCACGGAGGGCTGGAGGCCTCCAGTCATGATGCCAAGCAACATCCATAGGTTGGGGATGTCGTTTGAATCCTTGGCCAGACTCACTTTTCCTTCTGAAGGTTCTCGATCTGCTCTGTCAGCACCTTCTCCTCCTGCTGCATGGCCACTTGCTGCTGCTCCGTCACCTCCATCTCCATGGCCTCCTCGCTGCTCATGGTCTCCTCGGGGACGTCTGTCACCGAGGGCAAGCGTCCGGTGACGGGAGATGCTGGGCTGGGGTAGGTACCGCGCCGCACGCGTCCTTTGCCCTGGAGAGAGACAACAGTGTCAGCACCACTGGCCAAGGTGATCTGGCAAACACTCAGGTGCCAACCACACTGCTCTCCCAAGGAGTGAAGAAGACGGCCCCGGTCATCGGTCCTCAGTACACCACCGGTGGACACACCCTGGACCCTCCAAAACCTCACTTCAGCCTGGGAGAGGTGCCGGGACTCAACACGTTGGAGGGGTTGAGAATGGAGGTGATGAGGATGGCGGTGGTGAAGATGATGCTGACAGATCAAGTGCAACTTCCCAGCAAGTCCAGGCGGTGGCAGGATGGGTTCCCACTAAGCCCACAGCCCAGGCTTGACCGTGGTTGTGTTGGCTGTGGGTGGGAGCATCAGCAAGGCTTTGATTTGGGGGCACCTGGCTCCTGCTTTATCCTTAAATCAAATCTCACATCCTTCCCTCATCCACCTCTGGTCCTTCCTGAGGACCACAAGGGTCTCCACTGACCCCTTCAGCTAAGAGAAGATCAGAATCACATTGTCCATGCTCTGACCTCACGTACAGGAGATCCAGAAACCAGGACCACCTCCAGCACTCCACTATAAGACAATAAATGTGGATTTTTGTGTCCGGGCTTAAATGGGGACATTTAATGCAGATCTGAAGAAAAAGGTGGATTTTCAGAGATGAGGGACATAATATCAAACAGCTTTTACTGTAACTGTTATCATGACCAGACATCCCACCTTCTAAATTCCAGATCCTGAAGTGACCAGGACCTCAGAGATGTCCATCACTTCCTGCCCTCCCCTGACAACCATCATCCAGGATGGACCTGCGTCTTTTTGAGGTTGCAGAGCTTGTTGCTACACAACTTTCCTCCCCTGCACCTGCGGCTTCCCCGGCTTTTCCTGATAACCCCCATGCCCAGAGCAGGTTTTCAGGATAAAGGAGCCTCCCTTTTTTCCTTTCCATTCTACCCCTTTGCATCTTTTAATGTCACATCTCAGAGATCTTTCTCTATCAGCAAAGCCTCTCCTGTGTCCCAGCATTCCTCTGACGACACCTTTCACGTGGGCTCCTGAGCTGAGGCGCAGCTCCCTGAATCCTATTAGCCAAAATCCCCGAGATCTCAAAGATCCCACCAGCTCGTGGACTTAAGCCCCTGAGAAATGCCGTGCTCAGCATCAGGGGAGCAGAGCTCGAGTTTTGCTCTTCTCCATCTCCTGACCCTCATGGATGATGAAGGATGGGGGGGAAGCATCATGGGCTGAACCTGGTAGGGAGGGAAACAGCTCCATGAGCATTCCCAAAATCCTGCAGGTGCTTTTCTCACCTGTTGTGGTTTCACTGGGAACTCAAAGTCAAGGTGGGATGGAGTTGGGGGTTGCTGGATTGCTCCCAGTTCAAACCTGGGTGTCTCGACCTTGCATTCAGGGTGGTGGTGCTCCTCCTCCAAGAAGGTGGAGGAGACCTTTGGATGCCTCGCGCTCTCCGAGGCATCCGAGCTGGGGGTTTCCTCCCCCATCTCCAGAAACGGCCTCACTGTGAAAGCAAAACGATGCTGAACCGCATTCTGAGCGAGGAGAAATCGGGGCAGGAAGGGAAGGGATGGGTCAAGCAAAGCAAAAAAGAAGGAAGCACAGGATGGAAACAGGAAATAAACGAGAAAATAAAGTAAGGAGGACAGGAAGGGGGGTGGGAGGTGTTTTTCTGAGGAGCTGCGTGCAGGGATGGCCGAGCGCGGCTGTGCCCAACTCCTGCGCCCGGGGCACCTGCGGGAGGAACGGAGGCCCTGAGGGGCAGCCCTGGCTCGGGGCAACGTCACGGACAATGGCCGGTGGGACAGAGCTGGAATGAGCGGCGGTGACACACACGGAGGGACGCGGGCGCGCCGCAGGCATACATACCGGGATTGAGCTGCGGGTTATGCTCATAAATCTAACTGCAATTAGTACGGGCTTCTGCGTTCGAGAGGAGATGAAAAGGAAAGCAGAAGGTTAGAGTGCACATGCCGCCGCCCCTCCAAAAACCCCTTTTGCTCCTTTTTAGGTATTTTTTTTATATTTTTTATCCGCTGGGGTGAGCGGGGCGGTTCTGCAGCACCAGCTCCACGGCCTTGGGTGGCCCCTTGCTTGGGTTCCATCCCCAGGGAGCAGAAGAGACACGCCCCTGAGGATGGCCGTGAGTGGGTCCGAGCACCGAGCGCGTCCCTCTCCCGCAGCCCGACAAGCCAAGCACAGCGTGCATCCACAGGCCCCCCGGGAAGCATGGAAGCTCAATGAGATGGGTTCGAGGCTCCCAAAAAGGCAGCGCGGGAGCAGGGAGAGCCTTTGGGAAGCTCCTCGTGGGTTCAGAGAATGCAACTGAGCACAGAAAACAATGGTCCGGGCCTCCCATGGGGCGACGCGAGCCAGCGAATGAAAGGCTTGACTCAACTCAGGACCAAACAAGCTCAAGTGAAGGTGGAATGTTGATCAGGAACATCTGAGCTGGAGTGACCACATTTCCATGGACCGTTCCCACTTCCTTGTGCTTTGGTCTGACTCCCTGCAAAGGTGAGGAACCACCACAGGGCTGAGGGTGCCTGTCCTGGGGAAGATGGTGTGGGAGGTTGCGAGGGGTTTGGGAGGCTGGAACAAGCAGGAGAAGATAAGGTAGAGTGGCTTCAGGGGCAAGGAGAGGACAGGAGGGGACAGGGGGGGCTTGGGCATCTCACCATGGATCTGCGGATCAGGGAGAGGCGGCTCTTGGCTTTGTTCTCTGCGAACTCCAGGCTGTTGATGTCCTTGAGACGAGCCTTGTATTTGTTCATCTGCTCGATGACGATCAACTCCACACAACTAAGGGGGAAAAAACAAAAGAAGACAAAGTGGGAGGAAGAAATGATTTGGTCTGAGCTCTCCTGTCTTGCCCTTCAACAGGATTTCTTGCAACTTCTCCCTTAGACTTTGGCTCCGGCACCTCCTCTCAACTTTAGTACAAGGAAAGGCTTATTCTGAAGATCTGCCCTGCTGGAAAAGCACAGAGGGAGAAACTCCCAGCAGGAACCCAGAGGGCAGTGGGAATTTCCCTGTACAGAATGATAACGGGCTACGGATGGATCGAGGAACACAAATTACAGAAATTAAAGATCACCAGGGATCCTACCAGAGAAATTTTCCCCCTTGGAAGAGGGCTCAAGGAAATACCAACCCAGAGAAGACAACACACTTGCACACAGTGATGCTGCAGCAGCTCGTTCAGCTGAGCTGACTTTAATGCTGTCAGGAGGGTGTTTGGGGAAAAAAATGATCCCTTCCAGGCAATAAAATGAGAGGATGTGCTGGAGCTAAAGCCCAAGGGAGAAGCTACAATGAAATCCTGTTGAAGGCCAAGTGCTCCTGCCAGCTGGGTCTCCAAGCACGTTCTGGTCTTCAACAATTTTAATACTTCCTGAAGGTAAAACCACCTCTTTCGGAAGCCCAGCCCTTCACTGGATGGTTTCCTTTACTATAATTGATTCCATTATCTATTTTTAAATCTATTTAGTAGGAGGCAAACTGAATTTGGGCAAGTGCTTCGCTTTGCTCTGTAAAACCTTGGCAATTACGGTGAATGCCATAAATAAATCTAAGGTTATTAATACTAATATTGCTGCAGACCAAACAACTCACCCCCTTGATGAAAAAGCCAAAATTAAGTAAAAATCAAGACCTGCTTGCCAAAAAATGAACTATAAAACCACGTCAGCACAAGCTCCACCTTTTCCTGCTGGGATGAACTGGGCAGGAGCAGAAGTTGATCTGCTCCTGGGGGCCCTCTGTCACTCAAAAATCCCCATTTAACACCCTCTTGGAGACAGAGAGGATATGAAATGTCTCTGTGAAGGTGCATTTACTACGTGTTTATGATTTCCTTGCCAAAGCTGTCACTTCCCGAGCCCTCTGACAACCCCGAGGGTTATCAGGCAGCGTGCGGCGGATCGCCCGGTGCCGCGCTCTTACGTGGTTGTCTTGCTGATGTCCTGGACGCTCTGCAGCGGGTCCGTTGTGTCGGGGCAGCGCAGGATACAGGGAGCAAAGACGATGGCCAAGGCATTGGCTGACATGCGGTTGGTCTCTTCTTGGAGGGCAATCCTGTAAAAAAAACAGGAGTTAAGAGAGAAGTCAGAGATGAGGGCACCTCCACTGCATGTCTTCCACGTGGTCATGGATGAACCGAGATGACATTTCTACGGCGCAGTCTTGCTTTGCTGTGCTGGATTGGGAGAGCCAAACCAGAAGACATCTCAGGTGTTCCCAAGGCAGGCCAACAACCAACCTTTCCCATCCAGAAACTCGTCCCTGCGGTGGTGAGAGGCACCACGGACCCGTGGGAACCAGGAGCTCATCAACATCCAACCACCATTTGAAGAAAGAACTCTGGGGCCACCTCTGGGGAGACGTGATGGACCTGAAAGCTCCTCTCTATCTCCTGCCCACCTGCTCTGGGCCTCAGCCTTGACTAAAGCTGCCCAGGCCCAACGTACCTCACCAGGTGGAAGATGAGACGTTCCAAGGTGCTGAGGTGGGTGCGGGAGAGCTGGTCAATGACCGAGTATACCCCTCGCACCGTCTCCTTCCTCTCCTGGAGGCCTGTGAAGAAATCACCAGCATTTAGGGGCAGCTTCTACTCCTTCCTCTTCTTCAGAAAGATACTGCTTAACCCTTATTTACTTTTACTACTTAAAACATAGAACTTTTGGAGCTGAAATGTGATGCAAAAGCTGCCAAAGTTGAGACTAAAACTGAGACCAAAACACAAAAAATCAAACTTCAAAACCAGGTAAATACGATTTGGCAAAACCAGCTGGTTTGGGCCCAATGAGTAAACAGAAAGTTGGTCACTAAAAGTGGTCCCCCCTGCCAAGGGGATGGGAGGGTGAAGGAGGGTCCTCACCCATGGCCCGCAGAAACTCCTCGTAGAGCTCAAAGGTCATGAGAGGGTTGGGCAGGTCTCGGAGCCACTGCTTGAAGACGCTGGCGATGACGTGGATGTTGTAGTCATCTAAGTTCACATTATCAATGTCTGGGTTTGGCAGCAGACAGAGGAAAAAGGGAAAAACCAAGAGGCAACGATCAATACGGACCATTGGTCAAGCTGGGGGCTTGGACAAGGTGACCTTTAAAGGGCCCATCCTACGCAAATCATTCCATGATAAGCTACTCCATGATGGAACACACTCACGTGCCCCCCCCAAACCCACACTGTTTAACAGCAAGAAATCCAGCACCTCATTTCAGCTCCATGTGGGAACATTGGAGAGAAATGCGTTTCCCAGGGTGAACAATCTCTGATGGGACCAGGATTTCCTTCCTGGCTAGCATCGACTGCCACAGTCAAAGCGAGGCAAAGTTTGCCCTCAGCTAGAATGACTTTTTTCATGGATTGCATCCAAAAAACCACGAGTTGTTAGCTTGAGTTATGGCTGGTGATGTGAAAGTCCTTCCTTCCATCCAACCTCGCTGTTGCAGTGACTCTCCTCCCCGTGTGGGTTTCCCCCTCCCTTTACCTGTATCGAGGCCTTGCCGCAGCTCCTTGATCTTGTTGGTGGAGCCCGACTTCCTGTAGATGCCCTCCGTGTACAGCCCGTGCATCTCGATGTAGTTGATGAGCTTCTCCACCAGCACCGGCACTGCCCGCTCCTCGCTGGTCAGGCGGGACAGCTCCACCCCAAACTGCCGGGGCGACAGCTCGGGGTCGTACTGCACGGGGAGAGCACAAAAAGGCGTTAGGTCCTTCTGGGATTGGTGCAGGGCTTGGATCCAGCTGCTGCCCAGACTCCCTCAGCTGATCCAGGCAACCTGTGCGTCGGAGGACAGGACAAGACAAAGGTCTTGCAGCACTAACTCCATCCTGGATGCGCAGCTGAAGCCAAAAAGGTTTGGACTTTCTTTCTTTAGCCACCCCACTGTGGTTACATCCTCAGGCTGGCAGAGCCAATACAGCTGGACATGGTCCTGCTGCACCTCCTGCCCCTCTGGCACCACCTCCAGGGATGATTTCACCCCCCAAAGATGACGCACGAAGCAGAACAGGTAAATCTGAGCCTTCTGAGACCAACTCATAGCACTGACAATAACAAAATATCTGCGAACAAGCAAGATGCCAAAATAGGAGCCAAAAGAACCCATCTCCGTTGGTCAGGAAGGACCCTTTTGCCTGCTGTGAACGCTCACCAGAAAAGTGGTATCTGGCAAATTCCAAGGTGAACAAAGTCCTCCTGCACAGGAGACTCCGGGTGGGAAAAGTCAAAAGACCCAATAAAACATTGACACAAATCTCAGCCCCAGCAAAGGGAAGGCGAGACACAACCCACCCACCGGCCGGATGGTGCTGCCCATGACCCACGTCCCAGCTCCCCTGACAACCACTTCTGCATTTTCAGTTTTCCTGCTCAATGCCATCCTTCCATCCATCCTGTCAGCCTCATGAGAAGATGTGTGGAAGGTCCTCATGTTGTTTCATGTTGTTTCTTTGTCATAATTGATGCTATGGGGCTCCCTGTCAATGAAAACCACCAGAATCCACCAAGCACGGAGAAGCTGGAGCCTTCCTAGAGAAGAACTTCCAGCTGCCCAAGCTGGAGACATGGTGAACTCTCTTCCCTGGGTGCAGCACAAAAACTTCCTTGTGCAGAGAAACCCCAAGAAACGAGAAGGCTCTGAGAATCTCTGGCCTTCCCTGGGAAAAAAAAATAAATCTGAGATCTTGTTGAACTTCCCAGATTTTAGAGCAGAAACTCATCGGAGGCGTTCCCAGCTGTTGCAGAAATATTGCCAGAAAGGGAAACAGTGCAGCAAAAATACTCTATGAATTCAAAATACAAATATATTTATATATATATATATATATCTGTCTTCAATGTATACATTCAGATTATTTCTTGGGAACAATGTACTCTTGCAGCTTTCCGGGGGCTGTGTATTATGGAGGTTGTTCTCCTCCCAGAAGCTTCCCAGGAAGCTGACTAAGCTTTGCACACATTATTCTCCTGCCTCTGTTATCTTCCTCTTGGGCACAAAGTCAGCAATTGAAAAGAAAAGCCACCCAATCTTGATGATTCATCGTTAGCCAGGATGACCTGCTGCGTTCATTCCCTGTTCTCCATACCCTGAAATCTGGGAAACAATATTTCATTCCCCTCTAAGGAGGACAGGGAGTGACTGAACATCCTCCACTCCCTGTCCTGGCTCGGGCTGGTTGGGGGACCACACCATGACCTGAGCAGGGACCAGCAGGGTGAAGAACGACCAGCGTTTCCAAAAATAACTTCCCATTTCCAACTCCTTATAAGCTGTAAAATGAGGCAAATTCCTATTTTTCAGTGTGGTTCCAAGGCAGGGAATGACACTGCAATGTCTCCTGCATGACTGGGCAGATCTACAGTGATTCATCACTGCGTAATTCCCAAAATACACCCAAACACCACTTGGAGAGACCTCCGGGGACCTCTGGTCCGTGCTCCTGCTCAAAGGAGGGTTGTTGTCAGCATTAGATTGAGTTCTGTGCCTCCAATAATTTTCCCACAACCTTGGGCTCACCATCTGGAAGGAATTTAGCAGAAGAAAAGAGACATTTACCTTTTTGGAGCACTTGGTCGTGGTTTTAAGACAGCACTTCTTGTGACAAGCATATTTACACACTGCAAGGGAGAAAAGGGGGATTTAATCATCCCAAAAGTCACATCGCTGGAGAAATATGAATTCACATGGATTAAGTAGATCCTCTCGGGACTGGCAGGCCAAAAGTACATTGAATTTGCAGTTTCCAGGGGCCAAGTCTATATTAGACCCACTCAAACTAAAACAATGAAGCTTTAAAATGAAAGGTCTCATATTGAAGTCCCTGAAACATTAAAACCCTCCCTGATAGATCCACTTGGAATATAATCCATGAGTCACTCTGAGCTATTAGACATGGAGCTATTAGAGGTTGGAAACAGCACCTAATCTGTGCTCTTCCTGCACTGGGCCTGAATCACCCCAAGGCTGATGTGCCAACCCAGTCACAGAAACAGCAGAAAACCCAACGCAATGGATCAACCCTTCCTATCATCCCTCCTCCATTTTCCTGATCTCCCCGAAAATTCACATGACTGGAGGTCAAACAGGCGAAGCCAAATGGGTTTGCTCTGGTCAGGATCCCCACAGGCATCCTGAGAACACTTTTCCACACCTGACTCTCCCATCCTTCTGACTGTGACACTTAAATATGGTTTGACCCAACGGGGTGACCACATGACCTGATGGAATAGGACGTGTAACACAAAGCACAAAACTAACTGGGCCATGAAGGACTGCTGGGATGCACTCACTGACTGGCTTCAGAAACCCTTGAGAATTGTCCCAAAAGCTCTTCAGATGCAGAAAAACCCCCAAATTAATTGAGAGTGGAGTTGCAAATTCCAAACCTCATGCCTGTGATACAAGCACACGAGAAGGTCCGAGGAGGGGGTGCTTACATTTACAAACAGAAGCCCTGTCCATGATCCAGATCAAGGAGGAACAATATTCACAGTACGTGGGGATGCTGTACTGGGTTGCCTTGAAAATGTGACCGTTGTGCTCTTCCACCTGCAAGGACAAAGGTTGGGTGGTGAGAAAAGGAGCTGGATGCTCAGTCTGCTACAGAATGGGGAGATGGACATGCTCAGCTCTCCACCTTCGAGCTGGTATTTGCTTTTTTTTGCTATTTTTGCTGCTTTTTCAACCCACTAACCAAACCAACCAATCCAAACCAACAGCCAGCCTGTGTGGAAACCCAACCGCCACGGAAGCAGGTTGGAAACTCTTTGACTGAGGGTGGCTGGTCAGTTTCTCCATGTTAAGAAGGTCTTCTATGTGTCCACAGCCTCTTTTTTTGGCTCTGCCCCTGCATCCTTCCCAGAACCACCATGTCTGCCAGGAGAACAGGAGCTGCAAAGTTTCACTCTCAGCTTTTCCATAATAACCCGTGACATGACATTTATGTCTTGGCCGATGTGGGATGTGTTTTCAGAGAACATCCCACAGCCATCCTTGATCAAGCACACCAAATCCACCTCCTCCCTCCTTCCAGCATGTCCTTTCATGGCTGATGTTCAGGTCTCACCACTGGATGTGCCACGGGAAGGTCTTGTCATTCTGGCCCCAAGGGCATTCATTTGTTAATGCACAGGCACAGACGAGTGAACTCACCACATCCGCTTCCTTTTTTCTTCTCTTTTTCCGCTCCGTTTTTGGCACCTGGTACGAGAAAGAGATTGAAGTGTATTTAGGGGCAATTCCCCCAGGGAAAGAGGACAGAGGGCTCTTTTCTAACGTTGCCTGGTGCCTTCCAGCCCCATCCTCCAGTGCACCTGCAGCCCCAGGACAGTCACTCTAGGAAACTCTCCTATGGACCCCCCTGTTTTTGGAATCTCCCTGGACAACCGTGCCCATCTTCAGGGAAGCTTCATCTCTTTCACTGTCCCTCAAAGGTTGAACAACCCCCCCAAAACTAAAGAAGAAGCACCAGGAGTTGCCTTTCCAACCACCCACAGCTGGCTGGAGCTTTGCCCCGGAGACAACATCTACATGTTGGTGTTGACCAAGGCCCAGCTCAGCCTAGACGTGAACTGGGATTTGCTGAGCCCAGTGACACACAACCAGCGAGTCACTTAATGCTGGCTTATGTTGTCCAGCTCAGCTCAGAGCAGAGGACAACAGAGGTTCCTGTGTGCCTACAGAGAGCACAAGCCCATGGAAAGACCGTTCCCAAATCTTCAAGGAGCTTAAGAAAAGTGCTGAGTACCTTCCCTGCGCTGTAGTCCAGGGGTTTGTACTCTATCATATATTCATCCAGGAAGACTTTGAAGGTATTGACCCAGACTTTGACTGGAGACTCACTCCAGTCCCTCTGCTCAAGCCTCATGGTCTTCTCCAGAATCTGCTCGAATAAGGCGTAGAGGTCCTTGTAGCGGATGCTTTTCCCATCATCCATCTTTTAAGGAAAGAGAAGCAAAAAAAAAGTGATTTTTATACAGCTCAGACTTTTATTGGAGCCTTTTCTGCTCCAGACAATTATTTCAGCCTCACTGACTTCCAGCTGCTCAGGGAAAAGTCCAAGTATAATTACGAGATGGAAAAAAGGATCAGACATCTCCACCACTCCCAAAGGCTTCCAGGCACTTTGGGTGCCAAATGGGAGTTTACTGACTTCCTGTCATCTCCCTTTGACTGGGAGCAGAGCTGTGCCAAGGACCAGGAATCTACACTTGGCACACCCTGAGAGCTGGGTACTGAGGGAGAGTTACATGGCGCTGAACACAGAGGAAGCACATCCATCCTTTGGGATGAGCTGACCACGGATGGAAGCCTTGGCAAGTTCTGTACCACCAGGAGAACTCAGAGCATCCTGTTTCTCCTGGAGGTGGAAGTTCTCACCTGCCATCCAGTCACTCACCGCCAATGCCGAGGAGTAAAAGTTGAAGATGTTCTGTCGGAATTCCTTCAGTGCTTTCTTGAACACGACATCCACCAGCGTGTCCTTCTTGCTGTCCTCGTTGTCCAGTTCATTCATCTGGGAAAACAAAAAGATTTGTGCACCCCTGTCTCTTTTGCTGCAGCAGAGCTCCACATGAGGTGAAGCAGCACCAACGAGCAGCTACTCCACCACAGGCAGATGATGTTTATCACGATCACAGGGTGGTTTCTCCTGAAAACTAGAAACTTCTCCCAAGCAGCCTTAGGTGAATTATTAGCAGTGTGACAGCTTCCCCCAGGACAGTATGGACTTTACTGCCTCTGCCTGCTCTTGGAGCTCTGTGCTGACGTGGGACAGGAGTTACCTTTTTCAGGAGAAACTCATCCATGCTCTTCAGGTCGCCGGCACTGGTGATGATCTGCAGGGAGTCGTTCTGCCACTGCACGGGCTCCAGGGCCACGTTGCTGATCTTGACACTGCGCTTGCGTTTCACTTTGGGAGAGGGTTCCTTGTTCTCCTTAAACTCCCGCCGGTAGATCCCAGACAGCTCCGGACTTCGTGGCGGGGTGAGGTGGTGAGGACCCAACTCTACGGGTGACAAATGAAAACAGGGACAGAGACTGAAGGGCAGGTGAAAAATAACTGCGTCACTAAACCAGCAATCGGAATAAACCTGTGGAGCAGAACAGACCTGGGTGGGATTCACAGGAAGATTAAAAGTCACCTCTCCTGTGGTTATTTCCTCCCTCCAGAGGGAAAACATCTGTCCACGTCCAGATGGTGGGCAGGAGGATTAGTGACATGGAATTCCTCGAGATCCATTATGGATCCCACCCTCCAACCTACCTGTCCTCCATGAATTAAGAGTCGTGTGCTAGCATGGCCATTTCCTGAGTTCCCAACCCAGATTCCCTGCTCCTTACAACACTGGCACTGTGTCCCACCCCCACCACTTACCTTCTCCAAGCTGCAAGCCAGGAATCACCTCCCTGCCAGAGGCTTCCTGCTCTGTGTACAGCTCCAGCAGCTCCGACTGGGTAGCGAGCTTCTCCCGTGGGGTCTTCTTCTCCCCCTGCTTTCCTTTCACCCAGAACCTCATCTTGGCTCGCTGGGGCCTGGAAATAAGTCATGGAAAGAGGAACTGCCTTAACTAGGAAAATGTCCTTCTACCCAAACCAACCCCAATCTCCTGGACCTTCCTGGTGTTTGAGGAGGAGTTAAACACACACAGTTTCCACCGGGGAAACCCGGCTACTCATCCTCAGCAAAAGCAAGAAACTTCAGTGTGACATGTGCAGTTGGGTGGTTTGGGATGGGACACCTGGTCCATGTCACCAAAATGTAACCGTGATGTGAACTGGACACCTCCTTTAATTGGTCGTTTGGGAAAGGTGGGATGAGTTACTCCAGCTGGCTTTGGCTGGTGGAGCTCCAGAGGAGCCCCGAGGGTTCAGCAAGGTCACGGAGAGCAGGAAGGACACAGAAGGGACATGTCTCCCATCTCCAGCCACATTTCCTACCTGCCATCTGGAGCCAGGCCCTTCTGAGTGGCCACCAGCTTTCCGATCTCCCCCTGGGACATGGTCTTGTGCAGTTTGGTCTGGCCTTCCCCGGCGGCGAAGCGCTGCACCGTCTGTAACGATTCCAAGCAGGAAGCCTTTAAAAACAAGGCAGCTCTTGGGATGACTTTTTTTCCCTGGCAAAAACTAGATATTCCATCTGTTATGTCTTTATTTCTCTTTGCCTACAGGTGAAAACCCACAGTCCTGCTGAGCCAGCTGCCACCAGAAAAATTGATGATTCCCAAAAAAAAGGTGTTTCCTTTGCTCCGACTCTACATTGAGGTCCAACCTTCTTTCTCCTTGAGCAATCAGTGATGAAAATCAGTTTGTACCAAGCCGTGGGTCCTTCTTGCTCAGCCTACTCAGCTCCAGCATCTTGATGCAGACATCCCAGCTCTCCATCCCCCAAGGGTCACGTTCAGCCATGACAAAGTGATTTGTGGTGTTCCCATTCCCAAAGGAACCTTCAGCCACCTGGATCTGTCCCAGCAGAGCTGAAGGCAGTTCCCAGAACTGTAAAGTTGAGGACTTTACTGGAAAGAAGACCCAAGTCTTTGTGCCAAGGACACATTAAAATGAACCTTTTAAATTAAGGAATTTTTTATTTAATAGAAAATATCTCCATTTTGCCTCCATTAAAAATGCCCTGGGATCATTTTTAAGGGTGGAACGAATTTGAAGTAATTCAACCTAACGGGATCCCATGAAGTAGCCCAGAAATAATCTCATCACATTAAAAAAAATATATCAATTTTTGCTCTCTTTTCCAATTGCAGCTGTGATTTTGGAGCTACAGTCCTGGAGGAGAGACTTTCAGCACAAGGAAAGGAGGGAATCAGGTTGCATGAATGGATTTGGGAGATGATGGTCAAACATCTCCTGTAGCTTTAACATCAGCTCAATGTGTTTGACAGGATTTTTCCTCCAATAAAAATACTTAAAAAATATAATAAATGTATTTTAAATAAAATTCTATAAAATATGGGCTGCAGAAGAGTCATATTTATCATATTTATTCCTCTTCAATGTTTTATTTCCCACCCCTGGACCAACCTTTCTCCTTGCCAGGAGATGGCAGCACATAAGGCAAAATCATCACTGGGAAAGTCAGAAACTGCCTAAACCATTGAAGGGATTTTTGTTCCTGTCCTTCCTACATTTGGGTGATGATCACACACAAATTGTTGAGGGACCCCAAGTCAAATCCCAACAAAGGGAGCTCCATCCAGCCCAAACTTATCACTTGTTTTTAAAATGATCTATTAAAATATTTGCCCCCACAATATAGTTTTGCTCTTGAGTAATTTCAACCTTTTGGATTTCCAGCTTCAGAAAATTAGGACTAAAAGGTATTTTTGGTTAGAGATCCTTCTGGCTGAGGGACTCTGCCAAGGGGAAGGTCCTCGCTGCGATAGGAAACCTTCTCAGATGTCAAGATGAGCCTCTGAACCAGAAAACCCCTGGGTGGGGAACACCACAAAGCACCAGGAGGGCAACTGGCAATAACTGGATGTCTGGAATTGTCTCCTGGATGAAGAAGGGACCAAATATTTTCCCTCTGAAAGAGCAACCTGTGTTTTGGCCACCCATGAGGTAACTGCAGCCAAGTGACCTGTCCCAGCAGGCACAGAAGAGCTTCCTGAAGCTCCACAATCCCTCTGGATGGCTTAGGACAAGAGATCTTTCCTTGCTGGCTCTTCAGCCGTGCCTGGGATCAGCTGGTGACAGATCCTTGAACCGCTGTTTGTCAATCCATGGCTTCAGTGTGGGGACGGTGGAGCAGGTTCATTCTCCAGGTCTGTCTATGAGAGTCTGACAAAGGAGGGCATTTCCAGAGGGTGTTTCTGGTGTGGTTCCTCCAGCCAAGGCCTTTCCATTTATCTGCTGCAGGAAAGCTCGCCAGGCTTAGGTGCCAACCACAAGGGGTGTTAATACCTGCTGACCACAGCCAGGAGCTGCTCCTCCCACTAGGATGTGTCTCACCACATGGTAGGTTAACCCTCGGCTATTCACCAGCCAAAAAACTTGGGCAACCTTGGAATTTTGGTCTTGTCTGGAAGCCCTTCAGCCTTAAAGACACCGTGGAGTCAACTGGACCTGCAGCAGCCACCTCACGTGCCCCCTGGCTTTCAGCTCTGCCTGCAGAGGTGTTCACTGCTCTGGGATACCCCAGAGGTGGGTCAGGAGCGTTGGTTTCTGGTGGAACGCCAGCTGGGACATGCAGTCAGTGACTTGATGGCCAAGATAAAAATGGGCAAACCAGGCAGTTGAGGCCAGTGTGGCTGGGAAGCCATCACATGCTCAGCTTCACGAGGTCGCACTCCATCTCTTTCATCCTCCAGCAGCTCTTGGCTGCTGAGCAGGACATTAAAGAGGCTTTTTTGGAACGTTGTAGCTGGGGGCAGAAACTGTCTGAAAGAGCTATTGACCCACACGGGGACAGGCGGCCTGACTCCTCTTCATGTGACTGTCACAGGACACAGCAGATGTGTCTGCAGAGACATCAACTCCCTTTGAGTTTGTACCCAACCCAACACGCCCCAGTGTTCTCTATCACAGGCTGCCCCACCACCTGCAACACCCAACCAGGCTCTGATACAGACAAACAGTCCCTAAATTGTGCTGCTCGTGATGATCCTGCCCCAGAAAAGCCCCAAGGCCAAGGGCTGGTCCCAAACCTGCAATACAGAAGACAGATGGAAACACTGGACACGTTGTCGGGACACACAGACAGAGGGGAGTGTGGGGCACACGACTTCACAGGCAGTGCGGGCTACGAAGCAGAACTCAATCACACGAGGGGGGAAAGTGCTGCCCACCAGAGAGAGCCAGAGTTGGAGAGCAGAGGAGAAGAGGGACACGGGAGAGACAAGAGAGAGTTGGCACCTACTACTACTGCATGCGGTGAGAGCTGTTAAATCAGGTGAGCAGAGTCCCAAGGAGCACTTCCAAAGAGCGCAACGATCCAAGATGCTCCCAAAGATGGAGCTTGCCCAGCACCTTCCACATCCCAGCAGGAATGATTCCTACAGCTAAACTTCCCCTCTGCACATGGGCAGCTCCAGGGGCGCAGCACGGCACTCAGGAGATGGCACAGGCCATTGCTGGGCTACGGCACCCGGGGACATAGTTTGGTGCTGGGCTCATGGTTGGGCTCAATGATCTCAGAGGTCTTTTCCAACCTAAATGATTCTGTGATTCTGTGTGAAAAAATACATTTTACTGCATAAAATCCTCCCTCTCCCAATCCATGAGCAGGGAGATGCACAGAGATGCAGCCAAGCAATAGCAGTTCACAGAGCCGCGTTTTTCCATCATGTTTTGAGCATTCCTGTCTCAAAATTCCTGGCAATTTATCAAAAAAATCCATGAAATTTGCCTTCTTTCAGCACGGAAATTATCCTGGGAAAACTTATCCTTTGTAATAAAAGCTCTGGAAAGAAAAGTCATGAAAAGCCCTCCTTGGCCACCCGCCTTTCTTGGAAAAGCAGATTTTAGGATGGTACGGGATGTTTGCCGGACCCACGGCAAAGCTGTGCCACAAAATAAACGGCTGGCTTTGGGTTTCATGCTGGGTGTTGGTTTTATGCTCAGCTCCACATCCCGCAGCTCCGCTGGAGTAGAGGACCAAGGCAGCTCTACCCAACACTCCAGCCAAGCTCTCAGAGCAGGACATGATTCCCGGTGTTTATCCACATTTCTGTGGGAACAACTCCAGCTCCTCAGGAAGAAAATACCGGAGCCGGTTGGAGGCTGTTGGTCCCTTCTACTCCTGAAACCTCTCGGTTTGTGATTTTCCAAAAGCAGCTTATGTGGGTGGGAGATTAAGCCCGAGATGCAAATGCTCCACAGCACAGGACCTGCCAAGGGACAGCCGTCACTGCGCTTGAAAAAACCACTCAGGCTGTTTGTTTGGTTTGGTTTTAAATCCCCTGCTTCATCCTCACTCCGTTTTTATTGCCCAATTCCCATGGATTTGCTTTCTCTAAGGCACTGTGGGCCAGCATCGCTCCAGTAACTGAGGGCTGTGGCTAAGGGTAACAAATCCAAAGTAAAAGGAGGTGCAGGATTTATACAATTTCCTTTGCTCCTTGTTGCTTTTTGCGTAATATTTAATTCCATCTGCTCTATAGATGTGTGTAGAGCGCTTTTAGATGCAAAGGTTCAAAGGGGAACTTTGCTGTCGAGGTTAAAGCTCCCCAAAACAGGCAGCTGTGCAACACAAGTTGTAATGCCCCAGGAAAGCCATGGAAAGTGTGGTGGATAATGAACCAAGCCAGAAAACATCCCCAGGGCCAAGAAATACAGCTTGGACAGACCTCTGAGCACCTTGGTCTAGTGGAAGGTGTCACTCCCCATGGCAGGGCCTTGGAATGAGATGACCTTTAAAGTCCCTTCCAACCCAAGCCATTCTTTGATTCCACGATTTTGCCTCTGTTTCTGCTGCGTTTCCCCACCTACGGCATCCTTGGGAGTGGGAAAAGAAGTGGTGGAGGGATCAGTGCAGCTAAGGTTAGCAAAGAAAGGCTCCCGCAGCTCCACTCGCTCCCTGGGTTCCATCTCCCCAACCACGGTGGAAAAATTACCATTTCGGAGTCACTGTACCAGGCCTGCCCCAGCCGGGCCGCCGGCACCGCCTCGGGGTCAGGAGGTGGCTCAGAGGAGAGAAGGAACTCAAAACTGCCATCGTAATCCTCTTCCTCCGTATCCCCCTCCCCATCAGCCAAAGTACCTCTAGTCAAGAAATCGGAGCGCGTCCGCGCCATGCGGGCTTTCTTTTTATGGCTCGGCCTGGGAACCTGCTTGACCAAAGGATAAAACAAAACAAAACAAAACGAGAAGAAGGGTTTTAAAACAAAAAAGGAGATTCTACCCACGTCGCCGTAAGACATGTCCGAGCGGCACCGCGCCTCACGGTGTTACGTCCGGGGGAAAAAAAGCAAAGGACCAGGAACAACAAAAACCAGGACAGGACAGTGGAAATGGACAATCATGGGTGTTACTCAAATGGATGTTAAACCAAACCAAGACAAGACGGCATTGGACAGTGTGCCATCAGCACCACGGGATCACTTCCTCCAGAGCTGCCACCAATTCATCCTCCAGGGCTTTTGTTTTAAGAGAAGGTGTGAAAGTTGCCACGCCATCATATCCCCCTTCCCTGCCTATGTCTTGTGCTTCAGAGTTCACTTCTTTGAAGCTTTAGAGGGAACACTGGCAGAATAAGTGATTTCTTCCCCCTTTCCAATGAAAAGAGAAAATAAACAAGTCCCAACTCACCTCTCCTCTGCCAGAGCCCGGCATCTTGAACGGCTTCCGTGCTACTTCCCCCTTGGAAAGACATTGGTGGTTTGCTTCTCTGCTGAGACACAACACAACAGGGATGCTCCATTTTCTCCCGAAAGCCTTCCCGCAAGTGCCCACCCCGAGCAGTTCAAGACTGAGGTCATGGGATTTTGGAATCACTTGGAATTCTTTAGGAATTGGGCTAATACCAAAGCACGAGAAGATACAACTTTTTGCCTGTCACCTTTATCCATCAAGATGTTCCGGGTGGTACCTTCGCGCCTTGGGATTCTCAAACGTGATGGTTCTTATGCACAATAAAAAGTAAACCGCAGGAATATTTTTTTTTCCCGTTGCTTGTTCTGCGCATGAACTAGGACAAGAAATTCTAAACAGGAATCTTCTCCTGGAGCAATTGCACAGAAACCACAAGGCCACTACACTTGGAGGTGCCTTGAGTTCCCAACAGTTATCCATGGGGAGCTCTGGCCTTGGAAAGGGTGCAGCAGGATTTGGAGGGAGGGGAAGTTACACCTTTTTTGAGCTAAATGGCCAAAACCACCCCAAAATTAGGCAAGGTACCTTAAGCAACCCAACAGAGTGGGAGCAAACGTTGTCCCAAGGCCTTGCTCTGGACTCCAGACCCCGTGCTGGAGTAGCCCATCGTTAAGCAACGCGACGGAGCTGAGCGATTGCTAAGTCCATTACGCGCGTAATTAATTACATCTGTGAGCCACGCGCTTCCAAAAGTGCAGCCGCATCCCAAACTCTCTCTGGAGACTCACTGGTTTTTAATCTGCAGTGGCCAAATTGTCCAAATGGCTTTGCTGGATGTGTTAATTATACGGGAAACAAGGAAAACCCTGAAGCTTTTTGCCTCCTTGAGTTATTTCTCCTCTGACCACCCAAAAATCTTAACAACTTTTTCATCATCTTTTACCCTGAGAAATGAACTCCTCTCACTGCTCACCCAGGGCAAATGGGAGACTACTGGGCCTCTTTATCAACTCCCTTCACCTGCTGATGTCCATGAGTATCTTCCCTGGCTTACATAATGCCGTAGGAGAGTAAGAAATTGCATTTCCAGCTCTTTTTCCCTTTCCTCTGACCTTTGCCTGACCCTTACCAGAAGATCAAGAATCACAGATTATCCTGAGTTGGAAGGGACCCACAAGGATCACTGAGTTGGACTCTTAAGGGAACAGTCCCTACAGGGATCCAACCCCCATCCCTGGCATTATTTGCACTGTGCTCGAACCAACTGAGCTGAACTTAAACCTGTCCTTGCTTCACTACTGGTTTTGTACTCTCCAGAAACAATGTTCTGGACCATTTGTAGAAACAGGGACCTGGCAGAAGAAAAAGCCTACAGTGAAAGCCCACCATCTTTTTACTCACTGGAGGCCAAAGGGATTGTCTTTGGGTGTGAAGAACATGGCGCTTGACCTAGTCTCCTCCGTGGTCTGGCTGGGCAGCCGGGGTTGCCGGAGGCGCTCTGTCCTGGAGAAGTGGCTGCCCGGGTGGTCCTTGGGGTCCAGAGCCGGCTTGGAATGGCTTCGGGGTTCCAGACCTTCCCTGCGCTCCACGAACATGCTGACAGGTCGGTCTCTGGGGGCATTGTGGGCTGGGGAGCTCCCCCTGGTCCCAACGGTGAGGCCTTTGATGTCCACCGATGAGGTGGGAGTTGCGCCGGCAGTGGAGCCGTGCTCCGCTCGGCCCTGGGGGTGCAGGAGGAGCACCGACTGTGGCCGGCTCTCCGGTTTTTTGGTTGGTTTGAGGGGGGAGTCCTTCCCTCTGCTCTGCTCAGTCCTCTGCAAAGCCTCCACCCTGCCTTGCTGCTCGAAGGCTTTGCGCTGCCTCTCCAGAATTTCCTTCTGCTGACGGATCTGCTCCATCATCTCCCTCTCGTTCTGCAGCTGAAGCTGCTTTTGCCGTTCCTCCTTCTCCACGTTGAGCTTTTCCAGTCTCTTGATGACAGAGTCTGGAGAAAGTGCCTGTGTTGCTGTCACTGTCCCACGTTCCTCTCTCTTCGTAGAGGGTTTCTCCTCCTCCTCCCCTCCCAGGGCTCTGCCCTGGCCTGGCTCAGAGTCCTTCCTGACCTCAGAGAATGCCACCGTTCTCTCCTCTCTTTCCCCTGCTTTATTCCTCAGGTTATTCTCCATCAGCTTCACCTTCATGTGGTCTTGTCGTGGAACGTAGAAAGTAGGGAGGCTGCTGGAAAGGAGGGATTCTCTTGGGTGTGCCTTCAGAACATTCTGAGGCTCACCAGCCCCATGCTCCTTCATGGGGAGGTCACCAGGCAGCTCCAAGTCTGAAGGCATCCGTCTGCTGTTCCCCCCTGCTGCACAGGAAGCCTTCTCCTGCAGGACTGCCTGGGGACTGCTGGGCAGGGAGTCCGTGGGAAACGACTGCGCTTCGTGCTCATCTAAGACTAAGGAAACGAGTTTATTACTTGGGGTATCTTCACAGCTTAACAGCTCAAAGCTCCCTTGTGAGCTTTCGCTCTCAGGGGTTCCCTGAGGGGAATGAAGAGCCTCGGACACGAGCTCGGTGGACCAGCGTCGCTCCTCTGAGGGCGACAGCCCACCCGTGGAGCGGACCTTGAGCAGCTCCAAGCTAAACTTCGCCTGCTCCAGCTCACGCATCCTCCGGCTTTCCCTCTTTGCACGAACCACTTTTTTCTGGTTGAGGTCCTCCAGTGATTTGGGTCTCTCTCTCACGACGACCTCCTCTTCGGTGTCCATCCCGCTCTGGCTGCTGGCTCTCTCGTGCCTTTTGTACAGGGATGTGTCCAGGGGGTCCATGTGATTCACCTGGTGATTCTCTATCAGTGATTTATGTTGCTCTATAGCTCTCATTCGCTCTTCAAACGAGCTGTCCTCCCACTTGGATGGGTCCGAGCCCTTAATTTCCAACACGTCATCTGCCTCCAGCCCATCCTCTTCTCTCCCTGACAGGCCGTTCTCCAGCTGCAGCTCTTTCAAGCGCTGTTTCTTCAAAGCTCTAAACCTGCAAGAAAGCAGAAAAACAGGACATTGCACCCCTGTGCCCACTCATGACACCAGTGGGATCTCATCAGCACCACACCATCACCACCACACCACCACGGGCACCTCAAACACCCCTCCTTGAACATCTGGTGTGAGGGCATGGTTGGTTCTCACCCTTCTCCTCTTCAGCCACCTCTGTACCCAAGGACTGCCCCAACGCACCTGGAAGCTTCCCTCGTGCCCATGGCAGCAGCTCCAGCCTCCATCCCTGGTCTAGCTCCTTTCGGAGCTGTCGGAGCTGCAAAAGCTTAACCCATCACACCTCCTGGGCTTCTCCATCTCCGCCATGCTGCCCCGGGCTGCCTCTGGAACAACCAGCAGGGACTTGCTCCCAGTGCCAAGAGCTCTTTGCTGCTCCCAAATCTCCCACGCTACGTCTGGGCGCTCCACACCCTGCAGGCAGCACCTCCGGAGAGTGAACGGTGACCTGTCCCGTGGCCAGCGGGCCAAGGCATGGCTGGAAAGCCTGTCCCCACTGCTGTGCCTTGTCCCTGTGAGCCAGCACAGCACCAGATCGGTGAGACAATCTCAGTTAAAAATAGGCTACTTAAACTGGTGCTGCTGCCAAGGGGAGGGAAAAAAACCCCCTCCCGAGTATTTATGGCCCTGGCTTTGCGCTGCCTACGTGCTCCACCCTGAAATAGGCTCCGCTGATTCTGAGAGCAGGACGTGCAGCCAAATAAACTCCTTTGTTAGAAAGCGTGGAGCGAAGGGCCAGCACAGGTCGGGAGAGGGTCACGGGTGCCACATGGGGACGCCGAGCTCCGCACGCCACGGCGGTGCCTCGGATGGCATCGCTGCCCTCCCTCCCCGGCGAGCAGCACCACAGAACACATTCCTGCCCGTCTGAGGTGTTACCTTTGCCGCGCCAGGTACCCCCGGCACACCGCCTGCAAGCACACGGCTCTGCTCCGGCTGGCCGCGTACGCCCGCCGGGCGCGGTGGCCTCGCCAGGCCGCCTGGATGCTGGTGGCCGCGGCGTGCCGCCGCCGCCGGTGCTCCCGCCAGCAGCTCTGGATGACATGGGCGGCAAATTGCATCTGCAGGAACCGCCGGCGCTCCACGAAGCCGCGCCAGTGGGTCTGGAGGACCACGGCGGCTTTGCCGAGGGCCAGAGGGTCCGGGCATGGCTCGCCTTGTTTTCGGCTCCGGTAGCGCCGCCAAAATCTCTGCAAACACAGCAGGTGGGTCCTTGTAACGGGTGTTCAGAGAATCCCACAATGTGCTGAGTGGAAAGGGACCCACAAGGATCAGCCAGTCCAACCCTCAGCCCTGCACAGGACCATCCCCCAGAGTCACTCCATGTGCCCCAGAGCATCATCCAAACACTCCCTGAGCTCTGGCAGCCTTGGTGCAGTGCCCACTGCCCTGGGGAGCCTGGTCAGTGCCTGACCACGCTCTGGGGGAAGAACCTTTCCCTAAGATCCAACCTGAACCTGCCCTGACAAAACTCCAGCCATTCCCTGGGGCCTGTCCCTCGTCCCCCAGAGCAGAGATCAGTGCCTGCCCCTCCTCGGCCCTTCCCAAGGTAGCTGTAACTGCACTGAGGTCTCCCCTCAGCCTCCTCTTCTCCAGCTGAACACACCAAGTGCCCTCAGCTGCTTCTCACACACCTCCCCACCCTTGTTGCCCTCCTTTGAACACCGGGCAATGGCTTCAGATCTTTCTCACATTGTGTCACCCCAAACCTCCCCAATATTGCAGGTGAGGCCACCCAATTACAGAGCAGAGTGGGACAATCCACTGATGCCCTCCAGGACAGCGCTGGCCCTCCTGGTTGTGTGGGCCCTGCTGACTCATGTTCAGTATTCTCTGGGGACCTGCCTTCATGCAATCCTTCCAGCTGTGTCCCGCATTCCCAATTTCCAGCGGCACTACGAGTCAAATCCTGACTGGAAGCTCCTTCCTCGGACAGGGGACCTGATTTTACCCATCGGCTCCACCTGTAGGATTCGGGGATTGTAACCCGCCATGGACCACCATGACCCACCTGCACAGTGATGGCGGCGCTCCGGAGGCTCAGGAACTGCCTCCTGCAGATGAGGCTGCGGAACCAGCGCTGCAGGAGCGTGATGCGCCGCAGCACCTCCTGGTGCAGCAGGTCCTGCAGCAGCTGCCGCTCCCGCTCCTTCATGAACACCTGGCCAAGACAGCCCCAAAAAAACACACACTAGCACGGAAAGCCTCCTGGCCCGCGAGCCAAGCAGTTTCATCCCCCTGGTTTCTGTGTCCTGGATGCCCCGGGGAAAGTTGAAGAGCTGATTTTTTGTGAAGCCACTTCTGAGAGGTTTCTGTGGCTTCATCGACAGCCCCTGACTGTCCAAGCTCAGAACCACAGAGACTCTGTTTTCCCATTGCGGGAGGCAAAATCAGAGAATCCCAGAATATGTTGCATGGGAAGGGACCCACAAGGATAAGCAAGTCCAACCCTCAGCCCTACACAGGACCATCCCCCAGAGTCACTCCATGTGCCCCAGAGCATCATCCAAACACTCCCTGAGCTCTGGCAGCCTTGGGGCCGTGCCCACTGCCCTGGGGAGCCTGGTCAGTGCCTGACCATCCGCTGGGGGAAAAAAACTTATCCTGATATCCAACCTAAACATGCCCTGACACAACTCCAGCCGTTCCCTGGGTCCTGTCCCTGGTCCCCAGAGAGGGGATGAGAACCATCAGATCAGGCTGTATCTACACACAGACAGAGATTTTTGGAGGCTGCCTTGTTACAACCAGCCCCAATATTATTCCTTATTATTTCATGTAAATAATATGTTTCATTTAAGCCATTTCTGATGGCAAACACAAGAAAAACGTTTTCAATAACAAAATCATATCTCAAGATGTTAATGTAGCACAGAGAAATGCAGGCAAACGTTATATCTGCATATCTTAAAGGCTGAGCAGAGGGTGAACATTTACCGTTGTTCTTCCAACTTGGTAATTGTCCGGATCGAGTTTTATCTTCCGGAAGAAATCACTGATATTGTGCTTAGATGGGCTGACTCCTTGTGGCAGAAGGACATGGAAATGGTTCACAAAATCCTGAGAAGGGAAAAAAGAACCCAAGGCTTGGTTAGGCAGGTCCTGCTGCATCCTTTCCTTCCATAAATAATGGATTGGCTCCACTGGCCACATGAAATGGGATCTCTGGAGAGAGCAGAAGGACAGAGAGAATTTTATGGATTGGGGAACACCAAGTTTCACCCCTCATTTGTGGTTTGACAGGAAACACATCAAAGCAGGGACCCAGCCACGTTCAAACAGTTTGCAGCGTGGGAGGAGAGGTTCTGCAGGAGCCATGGGGTCATCCAGAGGCAAAACTGCTCCGAATCCTCAGCAAGGGTTGTTGGGGAAGGGGGTCACCAGCACCTGCAAAGCATCTCTGAGATGCTCCATCGGTTACTGCTGGGAGGACTCAGAGAGCACAGGAGGTCTGAGAGCAGAGCTGCTCCCAGGTCAGGTTGGATTTCCCGCTCCCGGCAAAAATTATTGAGCATTTCTCCCTTCCTAAGCAGCTGCTGCGCCGGACGCGACAGTTCCCTGAAAGCAGCTGCCAGCAGGAAACAAAGCGGCACCGGCGGAGCATGAAAGGACTGACATGTGCACAAAACCTGGCCAGCACATGGAGAAGCAGAAAACAGGAAAAGCTGGATAACTCCCGAGCGGTTCAGAGGATGCCGACCCCCCTCCTGACGGGATGCGGCCAACGCCGACGCGACGGGGCAAGCGCCGCTCCTGGGGCCTCCAGATGCAGAAGAGAACATGCAAATCAGACTTCGCTTTGCAAAAAGGGAGCCCACATTACAAAATATAGTGGTTTTGGTCAACACCCGGGCTGCAGGAGGGCTCGGAGCCCTCAGAAGGTCTGGAGCAGCTCATGGGGCTCAGCAGCGTGGTGGAGAACCGCCCCAGGTGGACATCAGCCCGTCGTGCCCTGCTGAGCTGGAAATCAATTACCCCGACGAAAAATGAGCCTGCAACACTCAGTTAACCCTACTGCTGATGCAAAAGGTGGTGAAAGACAAAAGCCCCGTGACTCAACCTGGAAGGAGTACTTGCAGCTGTATCCCGACTGGCGAATGCGGACCGTCTCCAGCATCCCCGTGTAGCGCAGCTGCCGGAGCACCAGGCTGTCGCTGAACCGCAGGGGCAGCTGGAAGGGGAAAAGAGCCAGGCCAAGGATGAGCAAAGATTTCCTTTCCCTGAAGCTTTGAAGTTCGTGGAGGGGTTAAAGGGTTCAGCAGATGCAGCACATCTGCACGACATGCACATTGGGAGGGAGGGAGGGAACGTGGGTCCCCGGGAATGGCACTAATCCCACTGGGACTGAATCCGGTTGGCTTCTGGGACTTTCAAACACTAACCAGATAAATAAAGCCATAAAGGAGATTTTTTTGGGGGGGCCCCTGAAGTGAATAAGACCCCCCCAAAGGCACAGCTAACGGGTAAGATTTTGAGCAATTAAGTAATCTCCAAGGCATAAAGCTCCAGCTTCAGGAAAACTCAGAAGGATTAATCATCAAACCATCCCACGTATTTTAAATTCAGGGTCCTTAATCCACGAGGCAAATACCTGAAGTCAAATTCAAGAAATATGATGCCTCTCAGAGTCAGTTTGATCAATGAATCTGGTTATAAAAGTATCTGCTTTTACCCATAGAAACTTTATTTTAAGGAAGCTTTAGGGCTCAGACCCAGCACGAGTGGATTTAAGGCTCTGTCAAGCTCTATTATGGGTGGCAGGAGCTTCCAAGGAGTTCAATTCATTTATTAAAGCCAATATATTTTTTATATACATTAAAATCATATAATTTCATATATGCTTCTATAAGGACAAGAAAAGCCAGCACAGTTTCTCACGAGCAACACCTGGGTGGAAAACATCCATTGCTCATGTCTTCTAAACCCCTCTCCATGAGAGGTTTTCTTTTCTTCCTAACCCCTGTAAAAATTGGCTCCCTGATTTTTAGCAGCTTTCCCAGGGCAGGGTTTACCTTTTCAGCGTTGGATCGGATGCACTTGACAAAATACGGCTCTGCTTGGCCAAGGGTCTCCATCAGCTTGTTGAGCGATGCCTGCAATGGAGAGAACACAGGAAAAGAGAGAGGAGACCCCCATGGATAATGAAAATCCAAATGCTCCGATCATAAACCAACAACAACTGGAGTAAACGATGAGCAAACCGGGCAGATGGGAAATTATTGCCCCCAGAACGAGTGTTCCAGCCCAAACAACTTGGTTGGTTTTGTCTTTGCACCCAACAAAGCAGCAGGAGACAAACACAATTCCAGGATGGATGTTGAGATCCCTGGATCCGCCAGAGCACAAAATCCCATCCCAAAAGCCTTGTCCAGCCATGAATGGCAGCTCCCAGGCAAGAACTTCCACCTGGCACCAACCAACCACTGGTGTTTTTTAAACACAAACAAAATTTTTCTTTATCAAAGGTGACTCCAGCACTGATTCCTGACTTTTATTTGTCAAAACTTTACCATTGGCCTAAAAATGAATTTTCCTGACGCCAGTTTTGCAAAGGGGAGATGGGGAATTCCCAATAATTTCTGAAGCCTGGTACCCCAGACACTTCACAGGTCGTTTGTAGGGCAGAGCTTCCATGCTGGCACGTTCCTGGCTGAAGGATCCCTGAGGATCACGGCTTTTCCATGTTCCCTTTTTCTATTCCCTCGTATTTCTTCATCACCGTTCAAAGCCTATCCCATAAAAATGAATTTATATTGGCATCGCTCTCCACCCAGCTGCTTCAGTGGGATGTTACCCCTCCACCTCACAAATCCTGGACTCTTTTGGCATAAAGCACATTGGAAACCAGAGTGTGCTGAGTCCAGATGTGAGGTTTTTTTGCTGTGCCCTATAAATACTTTTGATATCTCCCACCGCTGAGCTCATCACTGACATGGCATTTGGACAGTTCTCCACAGTTGATTATTCCTGATTTTAACAGAGCTTAAAACTCTGTAGTGTAAAGGATATTCTGCTGGATAATTCCCAGAAGCCAAGTGTAATTGTTGAATATTTAACAACCTGTGTGATATTGGAAAGCAACGTTTTGCCTCCAAATCTTCTTGCATGAAGCCTTTTTCTCCCTCCTGCTCATTTCAAAGACATCTTTAGGGAAGCCTTTCATGTTTAGAAAAACTCATGCACATCCAGGATTTGGGAAGGAGCAAGGGCTGGATCGCAGGCATGTGCACTGCAGCTGTGTTATGTGCATTCACCTCATGCAAATATCCCTGCAGTTCCTGTCCCGGGGAGCAGCGGGAATGCCATGACACGGCAGAGCTCCTGGTCTTCTTAAAACCTGAAATTGCTCTTTTTTTTACCCCAAAAAAAGCCTTTCGGGAGCTATCAATGAGCATCAATGCTGCTGCATCCTACTGTGCCCACACGGGCTGGTGGAAGGGTATCCAAGAATCCCAGAATATGCCGAGCTGGAAGGGACTCACAAGGATCAGCAACTTCAACCCTCAGCCCTGCTCAGGGCCATCCCCTGGAGTCATTCCATGTGCCCCAGAGCAACATCCAAACTCCTGGAGCTCTGGCAGCCTTGGGACTGTGCCCACTGCCCTGGGCGGCCTGGGTAGTGCCCGACCACCCTCTGGGGGAAGAGCCTTTTCCTGGTATCCAACCTAACCCTGCCCTGACAAAACTCCAGCCATTCCCTGGGGCCTGTCCCTGGTCCCCCAGAGCAGAGATCAGTGCCTGCCCCTCCTGGGTCTCTCCCTACCATGAGGTCTCTCCTCCGTCTCCTCTTCTACAACTGAAAACACCAAGTGCCCTCAGCTGCCCCTCCGAGCCCTTCTCCGTCCTCACTGCCCTCCTTTGGACACTCCAATGGCTGTAACCCTTTCCTGAAGATCCCTGGGAAAGCCTGGCAAGGCGAGCTCTCCGCTCTGGGAATGGTGGGAAGGGGCTGGACCTGCAGCAGAGGGGGTGTTTCCATTCCCTCAGCAGATGGTCCGGGCACCCTCTGCCATCTGGCGCCAGCTCTGGCCATCGGGAATCCTCAAGGGACATGCGAGGTCATGGATTAACCCCATACCCTGTTCCTTTTTGTCCCCGTGCCTGCAAAACTTCCCAGCCGCCCGGTCCTTCTCCTCCTGCACGGAGTCTTTCAGGGGGCAAGGAATTGTTTCATTGCTGTTTCGAGGGCACCACGGGATAAACAGGAGGCTCTACCAGTTTTAGGCACCAGTGGTCTTGATTTCCATGGGGAAAGCCATCCCTGCTCCCGGAGCACCCTCCAAGGCAGCTATTTCCCCTCCAGATTACTCTAAGCACAGGGATAGTCCAAATCCATGGAGACGGAGCAGCTGCCAGCCTGGTGGGGTGGCATCAGGCACAAAGTAGAGCTGAGCCGCAGAAAACCAGCGCCCAGCCCCAGTGAGAGGCACCACCTGTGGGTCTCCTTCCCCATGACCCAGTTCCACGCACCACAATTTGATGGCTTCGCTCTCGATGGGAAAAGCCACCTCGTCGCTTTCTCCCTCCGAACGCTTCCCTCTAACAAGTGGCCAATGCAATTAGCGGTCTTTGATTCAGACGCACCGGAAAAACCTATCCACGGATATCCGTTGTGCCCCCCGAGGCTTTGCAAAGCAAAGTCTGGCTGGGAGGGTGAGCAGCTTTGGGGTTTCACTCCAAGACATCCCTGTTTCAACCACTCCATGGGGATGAATGAAACTCTGCAGGAGTGAATTTTGAGCAGAAGAGCACCAGGCTAGGCCAGGCTTAGTATAGAAATATAAAAACATGTATGAATAAAAATACATGTATGTGCAAATATATAAACCAGACATGTCAAATATCTTGGGGTCACTTGGACCCAAATGGGAAATGGCTCCAAGTCTACCTGAGATACATAAATACACAAATACATAAATATATAGATGTGCATTCTGCAAATTATATACATATATAGATATATGTGTGTGCATATATTTTTAATTACTTAATCTTACCTACATATGGAGACGTTCTAAAAATGACCCGTATCTCCAAAAAACCCCAAACCAATCACATTTACAAGTCAAACCCAACCCAGACTTGCTTAGAAACAAATTTTTCACTGAAAAGCAGCTTTCTAATATCACCACCTGCTCGTGCATGTGCCTTGGAGCAGCTCCCAGACCCTGTTGCACATACAGAATAACCACAGAACCATTTAGGCTGAAAAAGACCTTTAAGATCATTGAGTCCAACTGGGAGCCCAGCACTGCCAAGCCCTCGGAGGACTATTTTCCCTGCAGGAATTCCCAGGGACGGGTGGCTGGAGCACAGCAAACGCCGGATGGATCCCTGCTCTGAATTCTCTGTCTGCCTGTAGATGGTTCAGAATGATTTTGATCTTTCTGTCCCTGTTAAAATTCCCATTCTGGCTGGGAAAAGATTATGCTGGATGCAAGTAAAAAACTGGGATTTTGTTGTTTCTGGATTCAGTGGAGAAAGTGCCAGAACAGGGCAGCTTGGAAAGTGGGGTACCAGAGGGCAGGAATGCAGCACCACCTCTGCTCTGCAGCTCAGCCTGAGATCACACTGGTCCCAGCCTGGGGCTGATAATGCCAACGTGTGGGTTCGGTCCCTGGAGGGGCCATCACTGAAGAATTGGACTGGAAGATCCTCTTGGGTCCCTTCCAGCTCGAGATACGTTCTGTGATCCTTGTGTCCCATCGTGCTCCACCTCTCACCCCCCTCTACACCCATCATCACTCCTGTTTCTCTCCATTTATGCCCTTTAAAGAGCTCCAAGGTGTCTCCCAGCTTCCTCAAGCCACGTCCTCAGTGGAATCCATGGCCTAAACAATGGTGAGGATGGGGCAGGACGGGGCCTGCAAGTGTCCCCCTGGGCCCCTGAGCTGGCACTTGCTTTAATCCAGCTCTGTATCAAGGGCTCACCTGGAACTGGGCACTGATGCTGGGCGGTTTCTTCTTCTTATGGAGATGGAGGAGAGATTTGGTGATGCGGTCGTGCAGCGTCAGGTTCGTCAGGTGCTTGAGGGACTTCACGTCCAGCAGGTGCTGTGGAAAGAGAGAGACCCCACAGGAAATCTAGATGTTGTTATCCTCCTAACCTATATCCCTCCTTACCCTCTCCAGGGCTCCCTGAGGTGACCACCCTTCTTAACCTCAACGGGAAACACGGAGGGATGGATTCCCTGGGAGGGTGGGCAGGCCCTGGTAGAGGCTGACAGAGAAACTGTGGCTGCCCCATCCCTGGAACTGTCCAAGGCCAGGCTGGATGGGGCTTGGAGCAACCTGGGATATTGGAAGGTGTCCCTGCCCATGGCAGGTCCCTTCCAACCCAAATCATTCTATGATTCTCTTCTTTAATTAATTGCATTGTTGCCTCTCCAGGCGAAACACGGACACAGAGAGGAGTCAAACTAACGTTTGCTGCTCCTGGTCTCCTGTCCTGAGCATCAACGGAGCACCACCAAGGACTGCAACATGTGATGTTGTTCTGGGTCCAACAGATCTCTTGGCATCTCTCAAAATACAGCCACAACGGAAGGATAGTGAATATCAGACAAGTCTGTTGTCTGCCAGGTACCAGCCCTCCTGCATCACCTGTTCACTCGTTTCAGTGCAGAGATTTAACCGTTAAATTGCACCAGCATGTACGTGCTCCTTCCCAGGAGGAGGAAAAGAGGAGCCAGGGCAGCTGCAAGGAGGATGCAAGTGCTCAGACCTCTCTCTCCCAGCTCATTCCAGGGCTGAACTCTCTTTGGTTTATTTAAATTAAAGGGCTCTGAACAGAGTTGAGTAGACCAAGGTCTTGGTGTAGACACAGTGGTCCCGTTCATTACCCACCAGCACTTTCTCACTGCCCCTCCAGCCTTAACCCAGGGGCCAGCAAGGGAGAAATGCTGCTTCTCACCCACCTTTGGGAGGTTTGGTTTGACCTTGAAGTTCTTATTCCTCCTGGGGAGATAAAAAACAGCTCGGGTTAATCCATGCATGCGGAATGGAGGAGTTTGTGAAACCAGCCCTTGCAGATCCCCCTTGGCAGCTGCTGCCTCCGGCCTGCACTGCAGCTGGGCAGCCCTGGTGCTGCAGGGGGTTTGGAACCTCCATGGCACAGCTTTGAGAGCAAGGCACCCAACCAATGGGAATGGTTCCAACGGGAGTGATGGGATGCTGGTCATTGGGGTACAACGAGGGAGCAGCGCCGTGGAAGGACTGACCACCCTCCTGCTTCTCTTACCCTGTGTTAACTCCTGCCACCCTGGGATGTTCTCCGGACCTTCCCACGAGGCTGCAGCGAGAGTCATCATTTCCCCACCCAATTTATAGCAGAATCTTTGACCCCACTTTAACAACTGTGACCACATCACATTGCTGGTTTGCTCCTCCTCTCTCCTCTCTGGCTCTGCCATTACAAATGACTGATAGGAGTTAAATTAGATGCATCAAATGCACCAGGGTTGCTATGACCCAACTGGGCAACACCTCCAAATCCACCTGAAACCATGTTCTCACTACCCGTGCTGCCCACAGTGCCCCAGGGAATAAAGCCGTGCGTCCCACTGGTACTGACATGAGGATGCCGTGGGCCCTCTCCAGAAGTTTGCTGTTGGTGGCATTGACGAAGATCCCATCTTTGTCCAGGAGGGCGCCGGGGCTGGCGAGCCTGCTGTGCCTCATCCCCATCCGGCCATTCCAGCCCACCGTGTAGGAGTCCCTGCATAGCCGACACCATCGGGGAGAGAAAAACCCACATTTGTGTGACGGAATCAAAACCAGGTCCTAAAATAACCCATGGGTAGAAAAGGAGCTGGGGCTTTACTCTTCCCACCGTTCACTCGGTCCCATGGGATGAGTCCGTGGTGCCAGACTCCACGTGAGGTGATTGGCTGCCTAAGCACCTTCCAAATACCAAATAGTCATAAAAGCATCAAATGATCAGCAGAATAACAGCCTCCAGTTCTCCCTGACAGAAACCTGGAGGCTGCAGACATCTCCAGATGCCTTTGGTGGGCTGAAGGATATGAGGCCATGACCACTGGGTGTCTGACCTCTGGACCATGACTGACGGTGCTGACTGACTCCTCTAATTCCCACAATCATTCCATTAGGAAAAGAAAAAAGCAAATGTAAATTGCAGTAAACTAATTATTGCCACCAAGAAGGATGTCAGGCCCAGCTGGACTCATGGGTTGGCCCAGAAGCCCTCACTGGGACCTGATCATGAACCCATCCCCCAGTTTGGTCCTCTCTGCCGTGGGGCAGAACTGCTGTGGGCTCCAGAAATGCTGCCCTGGCTGCAGGAGGGCTGGAGGGAACCATGAGAGGAACCAAAATCCTCTCTGAGAGGGAGGGGAACAGATCCCTGACCAAACTACACATCAGGGCAAAGAACTTCCAGAACGGAGGACCCTCCCTGTGGTGTCTGGTTACACGAAGTCTCTCCTGGACAGCACCCAACTGCCAGACTTTTGGCTTCGTGGTGTGGTTTTGGTGGTTTGTTGGTTGTTTTTTTTTTTTTAAATTTTAAACTTTTTATCAGCCTTGCAAAAACCATCACATGAAATACAAGCGACGTAAGGAAGGATGTGGGGTCTGCAACCACCCCCAGAGCTGTCTCAGCCAGGAGGAAAAGGAATAGGAGGAAACTCCAAGCAGCACCAGGTCACGAGGATGCTGAAGGACAAAGAGGTTTAAACGGGGCCTCTGGCACAGGCCACTTCTGAGGTCTGACACCAAGACAGCCCTTTTCCTCAAAGGCCTGGTTTGGAGGAAGGGCATCTCTCAAGTGTCACATGGAAATGAAAAAACAAAGGATGTCAAGCTGCTCCTTCAGCCAGCTCAGAGCCTGGAGCCAGAGCCTGGGAGCAGCATCTCCTTCCTGCCACGCCACCACGCTTCCCACATTCCTTCCTGGCCCCACAAAATCAGCACTTTGACATGCACGACTATGAAAAGAAGGGATGAATCCCAGCAAAGTAAAATCCGTGGCTGAGCTGAGTTTTTAAAGCAGGTTCAATGCAAGGATGGTTAAGTGAGAATCTGGAATATCCAGGTGATATTCCAGATACTCCTGGCCACCTTCTCTCTTTACAGCAAGATTCCCATCCATCAGAAACCTCCTGTTTGCAGGTGGGAAAAAGACCCACCAGATGATGGGCACCACTAAACCTCAGCGGCCACTTTTGGGATCTACAACCCCTCATTAATCCTGGCTGACCTCAGTCCCCTCTCCAGCTGGAGACCGGGTGTGGATACAGGGACACAGAACAAGCCCAGGGAATGGGAAGCCCTAGGAATTCCCACGTGGTTTTCAGAAAGCCAAGAGATGCAGTGACAGCTCTGCATATTACAGACAATTTAGGATGGATACGCAAACATGGGACTGACACAAACCTGGGGTACTCGGGAAGTCAATCATCTCACCGAGCCCAACCGGCTGTTTCCAGAGAGACTGAGCAGCACCTGCTCAGACATCCCCGCACCTCAAGGTGCCATCAGTGAAGCCAAACCAGCACCATCCCAGCCAGCCCCGTGGGTTGGGCTGCCCGTGGCACGGCTCTCATTAATCCACAGCCGGAGAAGGCGCTTCCACCGCACGCAGCTCCACCGAAGGCTGGTCCCCCCCCACCTTGCAGCATGTGCAAACCACCCGTCCACTTTCTTCTGAGATCAGAGGAGAGCTCTTGGCTCCCTCAAGCCTCCACGGTGACTTCCTGTGTGATGTCACGCCTCAAAATCGCTTTTAGAAACAAGCCCCGGGCTATCCTGTGGGTTGGATGTACAAGCAGCCTTATCAGCTGCCACATGATCATGAGATGGCTTTGAAAGCAAATTCCTGTCTAATTTAGAGCCGTAAATCCCTCGCCGGTCTATCTGCTGGAAAGCTGGTCAAGCAAATCCCTCTTCTAGACCTGCACCCCTGTATTTACCTCTTCTTGCTCAACAGGAGCCATTTAACTGAAATATCAACATATCAAGTGTGAGGTGACTCTCCAGAGCAAAATTCCCCATCACCTGTTCCAAAAACGCGGGATAGAGCATAGAGACCCTCGGAGAGACCCAGTTTGTGCTTCCAAGGGGAAGGAGCACAGGCAACATTTGGGGATCCACCACTGCTGATGCCCAAGGGAAGCAAAGATCCTGGACTGTGCTCCCGAGGCACCACACAAGGAGGGACATGGGAGTCAGGACAGCTTGAAAGCACATTTTCTGCAAATACACCAGTAAAGGGACTAAACTGAGGCTGTTGGCACGACGAGGATGGAGAGACAAAGTAGTTGCAGCCCTCAGTTCTGGCTGCTTGAGGCAACTCGTCTGCCCTGCTGGGGTGGGTTAAACCACATCAACAGAGCTGACCACAGACCGAACCCCACAGTAAATAAACACATCCCCTCGTTGTCTGGATCGGGAGGACTTTCCCTGCCTTTACAATGGCCCCTTGCTGAGATAATTGAAATGGTTTGGGCTATAAAATCATAGGCAGCTCAAACTCCCACACTAACACAAAGCTGGAGCTGGGCAGGCAAGGAAAGCCCCTTCCCACTTCCCAGGGGTTCCTCATGCACGTAAGGCTCATCCCACCTCCCGGGGGTTCCTCACACACCTAAGGCTCATCCCACCTCCCGGGGGTTCCTCATGCACCCAAGGCTCATCCCACTTCCCGGGGGTTCCTCACCCACCCAAGGCTCACCAGAGATGCTGCAGGACTCCTCTTATCTACACATGGGGATCTCCACAGGGACAAAGTTTCACCTTATGTTATGTTGAGGGAAACTTGCGCAAGCGGAGCCGCCAGAAAGAGCGAACGTCACCTCTGGAGACACCAACCTGCCCTGCCCTGCCCTGCCCCAAATGTTGCCACGGGACCCAACTGATCTGAGCCCCAGCACCATCAGGAGGGCTGGGAAAGACTGATGTGAGGACAACCAGGGTCACATCACCTTCCCAGCACGGGGTGGGATTGTTTGCACCACCTGGACTTCAGCTCAAACTCAGTAAGTGAATTCCATCCATCAATTCTATAAAAATTCCATCCTCTCTGACCACTGCAAATAAATCAACTTGTAATGACATGAGAACATTCAGTTCTCCTTCAGCAGGGAGCCATCAGCACTCTCAAAGGGAAGGAATTCAGAGCAAGAGGGACATTCTAGCTTTGATGGCACCCAGAGGGCATATGCCAGGCAGAAGAAGTCACCTTTCCTCCCCTAGAAATAAAAGGAACAACATGTATCTAATTTCTGTCGTGGCAGTTTGACATTAAAGCCATTAAAACCATGAAGCTTGATTATGTATTCGAAGGATATTTTATCTTGTGTGGAAGGGAACCCTCTGAGATACAAGATTTGATGGACATGTTTCAGGAGACAGTCTCAGACTCCTCTTGACTTGTTCTTGGCTTCTCCCAAAACTCACAGCTGGAGGTTGGCAGCTCCAAGTGGGGTTTTTAGGAGTGGAGGATGCTCTGACCTCATGTCTTTTCCCCAGCACGCCACCCCCTCTGCTCCAAGGGAAGTGGAGAGGCCCTGGAGGTGCCCCTTCAGAGGTGAGACTGGGACAGTCAGACCTTCTGGGGTCTGCTGAGGGATAGCAGAAAGGTAGCTGGGAAAAGGAGGAGGATCCGTGCCCAAATGTCCCTTGGAAGTGAAGACTCTGGCTACACAAGGAACTGTATTCTGAAATGGATATGGCAAAGCTTTGGCACACAAGGCACAGATCTGCATCTCCAAGGGTAGAAGTGACTCTCAGAGCAAGAAGGGCTCATTAAGCAGCTGCTCAAATGGCCAGAACCTTCAAGGAAGGATTAAAAAATGACACTGTACCTAAAATCCGTAAAAATCGAATCGTTTGGAGGTTAATGTGCTTTTTTGCCTCAAAGACAAGCAATGTCCCATCTCCCACCCCACAACTCCCGGTCCTCCCCACTCTGGGGTGCCCTGAGCCACCACACACTGTGTGAGGGCAGTTCTGCCCCCAAACCTGCCCTCCCTACATGATTATTTCCTTGATATTGGCACAACCATTCATTTTTTTAAGCTACTTGCCACCTGGGCCACCATCCCACCTCCAATCACTGGCCCTGGATGCACAGAAGTCCCTTTCCCTGCCTGCTGCTCAGCCAGGCAAAGATGCTCAGATCCAACCACCCAGAGAGAACCAAGAGAAGACAAAGATATCAGCAGAAACCTCAGCACAGTCATTTGGAACTCCACCAATGCTCTCCCAGCCCACATTCCCAGCCTTGGAAAGGGCCTTACCTCTGGGTCCTCTCGTTGATGGTGTTGACTCCCTGGAGGTCGGAGAGTGGCGTCCGTGGGCTCTTCCGAGTGATACCTGGAGCAGCACATGAAGGAAGATGTTTCCCCCTGGCTCGGCCCCAATGGGCAATTAGCAGAGCGTGGGCATGTCCTGGCACAGGCCAGGCATTCCCAGGTGCCAAGGATGCCGACATGCCCGTCGCTCCCACCTCTGCCAGAGTCATCACCCATGGGAGTAATTAACACTGTTCAAGCCCTCTAATTGCCCTCCCACACAGGTACCACATCCCAGCAGACACTAGGGAAGAAGCGGATGGGGGGGGACCAGCCACCCGTGCTCTGCAGGGCCAAGAGATTCCCAAGCTTTCTACCATGCATGGGACAACCCAGTTGCTTGGGGAAAACACCTGGACATAAAGAGGGAGCTTGGAAAAATGGTCCTTTATTCCTTGGACACTTCTTCCCTCCCTCCCTACAAATATAGGGACATGTCGAACATGTGGGAAATACTTTATATACTCTTTTTTACAGGCTTGATTGCCCATTGAACTGCTATCCTTTGATATCTAGTTTTAGAGTAATTCATATGGAATAAAATACCTCTAATAAGAGAATATATTAAATAAAAGATCTATTTTATATTCAGCCAAGGAAGCTGCCACACATGGTTACAGAGCAGCTGTTCTGACCTGTCATCTTCCCCCAACTGGGAATGTTTTGCAACCGAGCATTTCAGTGAGACAGGAGACAATTCTCCTCGACAACAAAACACTTTTCGAGTCACTAAACCACTGAAATTTAAAGATCTGATAATCTGGAGTTTGACATGAAAACAGCTGAGCAATTTTAGAGCTGTCTGGAAATCGTTGCTGCGAGACAGGAAACATCTCAGGGCTCACCTGAATGCAGGGAAAATGCATTTTATTTTACCCTGACACATCTAAAGTGGGAAAAAAAAAGCTAAAAAACACCTCTCTAAAAAGAAAGATGTCCAAATCCTGGTTTAGTGGACCCCACTTTCGTAATTTTCCTATTTAATACAGCCCAGATGCTGAGCTAAAAGGTGTCCTGAGGATGTCTTTGTTCTCATAGGTGAACATCAAGCAAATACGCCAAGACCTGAGCTGGTCCTCAGAGCCTGAAATCCCTGAGGAGAAGCTGAATTCCTACTAAAGCTCCATGGGTGACAACCCTTTAACAGGACATCCTCTTGGACCTGGGCAGATGTTGTAACAGCTTGTCTTGGAGCTGAACATTGGGCAGGAGGTTCCTGAGAAGGCTGATGGTCCACCTGGTGAGGTTATTGCATCTAAAGGCGGCCAAAAGTCACAGTAATGTCAGTTGGCTCTGGAGTCTGAATGTGGAGGGACCTAAAGGGAACCTCAATAAACTCAGCAAATCCATCAGTTTTCTCCCTTTGCTCAGAACCAACTGAACGATTCAAGCCAAGGGGATGACCTCGGTTCCTCTCCCAAGGATGACATGGACATGACCTCAGCTGATTTCGGGGAGAAGCCGTGGCCCCAGGGCCAAGCTCAGCCCAAACCTGCCGAATTGGGAGCAGAACAATGGCCCACGCTCCAAGCCTGGTTCAGCCAAAGCTGGGGAGCTGAGGAAAGCAGAAGTAGAGCCTGTGGGAAGATGGGAAAGGTTCCTGGATGCAGAATGGGAATTACTCGTTGGTCCAGGCATGATGCTTTTGGCCAATTCCCAAACTACGGTGACCCCGGACCCACACGTTGGATTAATCCTGAGAGAGCCCAAACGTGTGGACTAGTCCACAGCGAGTGAGGTTTTAAGATGTTGAGCTCAACTTTGCCACTTCCCATTAAATTAAAGCTCCTCGAGTTGCAGGAATTTCCTTCCACCTAAACAACCACAAATAAAACCCCCCAAAACCTCCCAGACTGCTGAGTTGACTTGCAAATTAAAGTTAAATGGATGAATTAATTGCAAGTAAAATCCCTCTACTGTTAATCACCTTCCCCACAGCCTGGTTTATATTAACAGCACCAAAAGATTAGGGTTTTTTTTGTGTAATAAATTCATAGCGATGATAAAGCAAAAACAGCCAATCAGCCAAATTTCTTCCCTAAAACACTGGATAATGTCCCTTTAAGCAAAGTTCACAAACAAATCTAGTTCAAACACATAACTCTATTGGACCATTTCAATCCTCAATAGTTAGCAGTATCAGTGAGGTCACTTAGCACAACATCACGTAAAAAAATCTAAAACTCAATCAGGTTTAGGATCGCTCCTTCACATTTTCTTACAGCAGCGGTGGGAACTTATAGGGAAAAAACAAAGCAGTTCAAATCAGAATGGAAATCTAAATTAAGAACAAGCCCAGCTCTGCCCCCCGCCCCAAACCCCACGGGCTGCAGGAAGCACAGAGACACCTGACAGAAGGTTTCTAAAGAGGAAACCCAAAGCTGTGAAGGCTTCACATGCACTTGCTGCACTTACCACGCTCCGCTCTGCAGAGGCAAAGGGCTGGTTTGCATTTACCCCTAAACTTGAGGACGTTTAAGCAGCCCGGGCTGAGGCTCTGCCCGTGCACACTGAGCTGTGGCGCCGTCGGCTCTGACGGGCAACACGAGAGAAGAGGACAATGGCAGGAAAAATGAGGGGTCGGTCTAAATGTGAGAGCACCGGAACTCTCCTTACATATATGTAAAGAAGACAGAGCAGTGCAGGCAGGAGTGTCCACGTGGTCATGCAGGATGAGTTTGTTATGTGACAGAGGAGTGAGGAGGAAGAAATGGAGACCAAGCGCACCTCCACTCGACTCATTCCGTAAAATAACATGGCCAATCGCCTCGGCTTTAAGTAAAAGCCCTTGGAGACAGTATTTTCACAAGCTGGAGTTCATTTTGAAGCCCAGTGAAACCCAAAGGAAGTCGAATTCCAGCTGTACCAGCCCCCATGCCTGGTATCATGAATATTCCTTATTAATACCAGTGGGGAACCGCCAATGAAAGTGCAGCACCTCCAGAGAGGTGACTTGGCTTTTCATTTTCCTCTCCCAGCTCTGCCTGATGAGTTCCCAACAGGCTCCAAATTGCACTGTTTTGATGCTGGAAGGCTCCCGGGGCGTTGTTTTTTACCCTTCGGACATGGAATGCACCTGGTCTCCATTTCTGGTGTGAGTGTGGTATCGGAGGGGAGGGTGGGTGGGGGAGCCTTACTGTACTTCTCCTCCTTGCACCTCTGCAGGATCTCTAAGCTCCTCTGATGGACTGGGTGGTGGAGAAAGCTAAAACTATCCACACTTTTCAAAACCGCACATGGCACTGCATCATCATGCCCTTGGGAAGCAAAATAAAAAACAAACAAACAAACAAAAAAAAAAATGGAGAGAAGAGAAGNTCTACTGTTAATCACCTTCCCCACAGCCTGGTTTATATTAACAGCACCAAAAGATTAGGGTTTTTTTTGTGTAATAAATTCATAGCGATGATAAAGCAAAAACAGCCAATCAGCCAAATTTCTTCCCTAAAACACTGGATAATGTCCCTTTAAGCAAAGTTCACAAACAAATCTAGTTCAAACACATAACTCTATTGGACCATTTCAATCCTCAATAGTTAGCAGTATCAGTGAGGTCACTTAGCACAACATCACGTAAAAAAATCTAAAACTCAATCAGGTTTAGGATCGCTCCTTCACATTTTCTTACAGCAGCGGTGGGAACTTATAGGGAAAAAACAAAGCAGTTCAAATCAGAATGGAAATCTAAATTAAGAACAAGCCCAGCTCTGCCCCCCGCCCCAAACCCCACGGGCTGCAGGAAGCACAGAGACACCTGACAGAAGGTTTCTAAAGAGGAAACCCAAAGCTGTGAAGGCTTCACATGCACTTGCTGCACTTACCACGCTCCGCTCTGCAGAGGCAAAGGGCTGGTTTGCATTTACCCCTAAACTTGAGGACGTTTAAGCAGCCCGGGCTGAGGCTCTGCCCGTGCACACTGAGCTGTGGCGCCGTCGGCTCTGACGGGCAACACGAGAGAAGAGGACAATGGCAGGAAAAATGAGGGGTCGGTCTAAATGTGAGAGCACCGGAACTCTCCTTACATATATGTAAAGAAGACAGAGCAGTGCAGGCAGGAGTGTCCACGTGGTCATGCAGGATGAGTTTGTTATGTGACAGAGGAGTGAGGAGGAAGAAATGGAGACCAAGCGCACCTCCACTCGACTCATTCCGTAAAATAACATGGCCAATCGCCTCGGCTTTAAGTAAAAGCCCTTGGAGACAGTATTTTCACAAGCTGGAGTTCATTTTGAAGCCCAGTGAAACCCAAAGGAAGTCGAATTCCAGCTGTACCAGCCCCCATGCCTGGTATCATGAATATTCCTTATTAATACCAGTGGGGAACCGCCAATGAAAGTGCAGCACCTCCAGAGAGGTGACTTGGCTTTTCATTTTCCTCTCCCAGCTCTGCCTGATGAGTTCCCAACAGGCTCCAAATTGCACTGTTTTGATGCTGGAAGGCTCCCGGGGCGTTGTTTTTTACCCTTCGGACATGGAATGCACCTGGTCTCCATTTCTGGTGTGAGTGTGGTATCGGAGGGGAGGGTGGGTGGGGGAGCCTTACTGTACTTCTCCTCCTTGCACCTCTGCAGGATCTCTAAGCTCCTCTGATGGACTGGGTGGTGGAGAAAGCTAAAACTATCCACACTTTTCAAAACCGCACATGGCACTGCATCATCATGCCCTTGGGAAGCAAAATAAAAAACAAACAAACAAACAAAAAAAAAAATGGAGAGAAGAGAAGAGATTACGTGAGCAGAAATCAGGAGAGGGGCAAGGACGAGCCCGAGGGGCACAGGAGCTCCAGGGTCGTGCCGACACAATTTAACTTCGGTTCCCTCCGGACACGGTGCTGCAGCACACGAGCTGGACCATGTCCCAATCCCAATAATAATCCTTCTTAGCCAGAGTATAATCACTTTATAATCACCCCAGGATTATTTGGGCAAAAATTAGATTACTAGATAAATTTACTTTTATTAATTTCTTTTAAAACCCTTCACATGCCTCCGCCAGGAGCTTCCCGCAATTCCCGGCGCAGATGCTCCCTGGCAGGGCCACCTGGAATTCTCACCTTGCACTCCAGTGCCACGCTTTGCTCGGACACTGGCAATTAAAAGGAGAAATATCAATTACTTGCATTAAACAAGGGCTCCACGTCCCTCGAGGCTGGATTGGAGTTTGGCACCGATAGGTTTGAGGTCCAAAGTTGGAAGGAGCCATCCAAGAGTTTTGGTGACCCAGCTCTGCCTGCAGTGGGGAGGAGGGGTCACACAGGTGACACCGTGCCAAGAGGCAGCACCTCCCTGTCACTGAGGCACGGCCACGCCAAGGGACACGCGACGCTCCCGTGAGGTGTGATGAGGTCACCGGGGAGTCACCTTGTGTCGGCACGTACGGAAGCATTTCATACCAACACATCGAATCATCAGAGAGGACCCAAAGGAACATTCTCAAGGGGCGTCTTCCTCACACTGACCCCGGTGAGACCTCAAGGACCGAGCTTTTGGTTGTTGTCACCTTTATTTGGCAAATACAGGTGGGATTTCCTTCATTATTTCACAGAGGTTGGTTTTTTCAGTGCCCAGCTTCAGGGATACATCTGGAGAAGCCACTGGGATTGTTTGTGGTGAGGTGTTATTTTGTAGGTCCACAATGGGCACTGACCCAAGGACCAACCCTCAGTGGCCAAATTGAACTGCAGAGCCCACTGAGGGTGGACACAGCCCCAGGACCACGAAACCTTCATCAGAACAACATTTGGGTCCAGCCAAACCACTATGGGAATGCTGGGAATCTCCACAGCCTGGTTCATATTAACAGCACCAAATGATTAGGGTTTTTTTGTGTAATAAATTCATAGCAATAATAAAGCAAAAACAGCCAATCAGCCAAATTTCTTCCCTAAAATACTTGATAATGTTCCTTTAAGCAAAGTTCACAAACAAATCTAGTTCAAACACATAGTTCTATTGGACCATTTCAACCCTCACTGAAAAAGTCACTGATAAAAATAACTAAAAATCAAATTATTGAAGAATTCCACCCTTTGGCCAACTGTGGGTTGTGTTCCATCCAAGGACAGCTGGCAGCACTCAGGCAGAAGAGAAAGGTACCCAACAAACTTCCCAGTGACACCACTTTTACTGCTCTTCACCTCCAGGGTCACAAGGACAATCACACAGATACCAAAAACTGCACTGTCAGGAGCACAAAACAGGGAGGGTGCCCAAAGCCAGCAGGACAAAGTGCTGATAATCCTTCCAGAAGCATCTGCGGCACCGGGGGGCACTGCCGGCATGGAAGAGACAACCAAGAGCACGATGCAAAGGCAAAGCAGAGCAAAATTTCGCAGAGCAGCTTATCCATAAGCTGGGGATTTTTCAGGAAAATCCCCGCCGGGTGTTGCAAGGGTGACTTAGGTGGGGAAAAGAGAGAGAGAGAGAGACCCAGCTGGGGTTGAGACCAAAGACTGCAAAGAGCCTTAAATGAAAGAAACCTGTTGTAGGTACTTCCCTGCTCCTTCACCACACCTGCCTTGAAGAAAAATTCTATGCAGTTATTAAAGTGCACGTGTGGATGAAAACACGAGAGAAGTCATTCTCACTTAGCCACCATCACTTTAGCAAAAGCTCCAATTCTGTGGGCTTGTTAAAGCCATCAAGGTTTGATAAGACCCCAAATAAACCTCAAACGTGCTGCCTTTGGTTCTCTGCCTTTTCTGTGGAGATTTTCTGGGGGTATTTTAGTGACCCTTTAATCACTCCCCAATGTTTTCTGCTGTAGGTGCAAATACTTGAGGCTTTTCTGCAGTGGTTTGGGTAGAAGGGGCTTCCAACATCTGGCACTGGATGTCTCACTTTACACCAGCCACTGGCCACGCCTCCTGTCAGGTCCACCTCGTCCAAGGCCACCTGCTCCATGGTGCTTTGGCGAGATGGATGGATTCTGGAGGAGACAACTGAGCGGGAGGTGGGCATGAGGCCACAACAGCAAAAGGGGATGGAAACATTGCTATGGATCTCACCTTGCTAACAGTGACATGGGCAGAGGTCAATGCCAGGATGGTTTGGGTTGGAAGGGACCTTCAGGATCATCGAGTTCCACTCCCTGCCATGGGCAGGGACACCTTCCACTAGACCAGGCTACTTCAAGCCCAGTCCAGCCTGGATGGTTATGCCAGGAATTGGTGGGCATCTCTTCAAAGAGGGCAGGGGCAGCTTAAAGTGAGTCCCAGCTCCACCATCATATGTAGGGCTTTCCCCACAGCTAAGGTGACCTCAGCATGGGAATTAGGTTTAGGTAACCACACCCCACTGGTTCTGGTGACTTTCTCATCACTTTTTCCCAGCTCGATGCCCACAGAAATTCAGGGTATAAATGATCTGAGAGTCGTTGGGAGGTTGAAGACAAACCTTCTCCAGCTTTCTGAGGGTTTGTGTGTTTTTTCTTTCTCTTTCACTCAAAAACCAGGGTTTACAAGCCACAAAAACAAGGATTTGAAACAGGCCAAAGGACACCAGACAGATAAAAGAGCAGCATCATGTGCTGGAAGAGGTTTAGAAGCTCAGCCATCACTATGATTAGTCAGTTTTGGCATGGAAAGAGAAGGCAATGCAAGAACTGAGTCTCAGAATTGTCTGAAAACCTCCTGGACTCCAATTTATAACTATATGTTGATACAGATATAGATAAAAGAAAGCTATGGCCACAAACTGCACACTGAGGAGCAGAAGGGCAGCTGAGGAGTGAGGAGATGAGCACGACCAGAGATAGAAAGCGAAACAGGGCTTGAAATCAGCTCTTTCTTCCCGAGACTGAATGTGTTTCTATCATCTCCTGGGCCAGCTCACTTTAGTTCAGCCTGGGCTTTATGCAAGATGAAAATGCCAAGATGGGTTTTGGAAGCCAAAGGCCTTTGCCACCTCCCTCTTGGTGTCACAAAGGTCCGCTGGCCACAAACGTGTCTGGATGTGCCAGGCAGACTGTGGGACATGAGGAACATCTCCTCCCTTCCGCCCCATCCGAGCGGTTCAACAGAAAGAGCTGAAAGCTCCTTTTTGGCCTCCTGCCTTACTCGGGATTTGCTCCCCAGAAAACAATTCTTTCTGTTTGTACAGTTTCCATCCCTACGCTCCTTGTCCAGGCTCCTCCACGATGCACCTCTCTGATTAAAAAAATAATCCACGGGGCAGCTCTGGACTTAATTTTAACTCAGTTGATGTTTGCCCTGTCCAGGCTCTAATTCAATCCTGAATTTCAAGCCCTCTTGTGCCCAGAGAAGAATGGGAATGGCTTGTACCTGCCTGCCCTGAATTGCTTTATGCAGAACAACAGTCTGAAAGCACAGCCAGGCCCCAGCATGATGATGCACCGTCAGTTCCCCGTAATTTAACGCCTGCGAGGTGGTTCTGGGTGACTGCAAAGCCATGAATTTGGCTGCACGAGAGACACGCTCTCTCGGAGCCGCGAGGGTGAACAGCTTGGAAAATGACAGGGAAGAATTATTGCCTTTTGCCGCTTCTAACAGCTCGAGAACTCTTACAAAACCAATTGGCCTTTTTTGCTGGACAATTTTGACATCTCTGTTCGAATGTTTGGGTTGTCCTATCCACACACCCTACAGGAAGGAAAAATTCCAGCAGCTGAAAAAGGGAAAATATTTTCTTGTCGTACGTTAGAATCCAAATGCACCTTTAAATGTCTCTTCTGCAACAAACCTACCTGCTATTTTAATGAGTTTTTTAACAGATTAATAGCTCCTAATAAGTCAGACTACTTAAAACAGTAAGATAATATTTTAGACCTAAACTGCTGCTGCAAAACGGGGTGCCAGGATTAGGAGAGGGCCACACGTACCAGTTTTCTTCTCCACGTATCGTTTCCCAGCCTCCCTGAAAGCCACCACAGCCCTGAAGAAGGCCCTGAGGACGGCCCAGCGGAACACGGCCACGGGGTCGATGCCGATCATCCCGCAGATGAAGGCGTTCCGGCTGCTCCGCAGCAGAGCCACGATGTCTGGCCGCATGTGGTCTGTGTTCTTCTCCCGGAAATCCTGGGGGAGGAGGAAGAGTAAGGGGAGAAAAGAGCAAAATAAACAAAACAAACAACACCCACATGACATCTCAGGGTGAGATCTTCCTCAGCTATTAAATCCTGCTTTCGTCTTCTTTTCCTGCTCCCGTATTAGATGGCTCTTTCTGACCATCATCTCTGATGCTTATCACGGGCACTTATTCCATCAAAACCACGATTAAAGCCCGAGGTTGCTTCTCTCCCAGGCCCCCCTGCCCACCAGAATTCCCTCTGCTAACACCTGCCATGACTAGGAATAGGCTCAACTTTGGGATTGTTTGTGTGGGATTTCAGGAAGGACCCATGGCAGGGGGACACTGAGACCTGAGCGCACGTGACCTGCCTTAGAAATGGCCACTGATGAGGAAAACGTTGGGTTTTTGACACAAACCAATCCTGACCCCATTCCAACCTATTGTCGGGACACAGCACTAACTTGAATTCTTCCCCCAGGTGCCCACGTGGAGGAGACCAGGAAGCCCCAAACCCCACCAGCATTTCACTCCAGTCAAACTTTTCACCAAACACTTCTCTCCCAACCCTCACAGCTCTTCTTGAGCCAAGTGCTCTCCAAAAGATGTCTGTGGAGCCTCCCCTTCCCCATCCCAGCTTTCAATGGGAACAACTGCCAGGGAACAGCTGGGGAACAGACCTTGACTCCGTACTTCACTTTGCCGGCGTAGTGTTTGATGATGAAAGCCGGCTCCATGACTGCCGGAAACTCGATGTAGGAGTTCCCATCGTGTTGACGCTTAAATTTGTCCAGCAGCGTCTGGTTTGTGGCTTGAGGAAAACTGAGTGGAAAGAATTAAACAGGAGAGAGTTGTAAAGCCAAGGGAAAGGCTTTTAACTCTTTTTTCTCAGCCACGGAAGGGAAAGCAGAGAGATGTCCTGAGCTTCCACTTCTGTGCCTGCTTGGGCAGAGTCCCTGGGTGGGAGCAAGGCCATCCTCCATCCTCCAGCACCTTGGGGGCATGTTTTCCAGCTTTCCCTAATCTGAGGTGTTTCAGCCCACCGTGAAACCGCTGGGGCAGCACCGCTGCACTCAATGACACAAGAAACAGAGGAGAAACCTCCAAGCAAATGGTGGGAGGTGACCTTGTGCACTGGGCCAGAGGCTCTGAGGTGACCTCAGCAACACCAGCTGGACTTTTCCTGCCCTTCATATGGAGAGAAGTGGCAGGAGCATCCAACAGAAGAACCGGTTTGCTCCTAAGTTTCCCCCAAAGAGAGCCCCAGAGCCACATGCTCATCTGGGACCTTCCACGGAGATGAGCCGGGTGGATGAACCAAGGATGCAGACCTGAGCTGCATCCCTGGAACCCTGCAGAAGAGCAGCCCCTACCCAGGAGCGCCCTCAGCTCATCCCGGTTTAATTTGTACCGGGAATTGATTAATCCACCCTGTACCCCAATAACAGCACAACCTGTATGACCCCCTTCGACGCAGCTCAACCTCAACCACGTTCCCATTGTCACATCATAAGAGACAGGGAAAGAAATGAGGAGGGAAGCAAAGGAGACCTTTTCCCTTTCCTTTAGTAGAACAAATTCTGGAAAAAGAATTGGAATGATTATTTGTTAAGGCTTTTAGCTCAGCTTGCTCGTCGTCCATCATTTGCATTACCACCTCGAAATCCAAACTAGAGAAACTAATTGGCCCAGTGAGCCAATTAGCACCTTTCTGGGAAGAATCACAAGAAGTGAAACTGAAGGATGAACACATTTGAAGTGAAAAATCAAATACTACTGGCAAAGCCAGCAGTTTCCTACTCACTTGCTCTCCTCATCCAGCAGATGGAGCAGTCCCGTTGGCTTCTTGCTGATGAGGTTGATGCAGCTGGAGTTGTCTATGTAGTCGATGTTGTGCCAGCTAATTCCTTCTGCTCTATATTCCTCCTAAAAAAGCCCCAGAGATGACATCATGTTTGGTGCAGGCAAAAATAAAGGGCCAAATTCAAATGGCTTTGCGGCAACCGAGGCACAATTTACCCAAACGAACATCTCTTCTGTTCGTGTGCCCCTGATGCCCCCTGTGATGGCAAAGGAAATGATAAAAACCCACTGGAACAACCTAAACTGCAGGGAACCACCTGGCATTCCATCATTTTGGATGTGCCAGGTGTTTGCTCAGACACAGGCCGGCTGTGCAAGGATTCTTTCTTTCCTTCTCCTGGCTTGCTGTTAAATCACAGTTTGGGTTGGTAGAGGCTCTGAAGTTCAGCTCATCCCACCCCCTGCCATGGGCAGGGACACTTTCCACCACACCAGGTTGCTCCAAGCCTTGTCCAACCTGAACTTCAACACTTCCAGGGATGGGGCAGCCACAGCTTCTCTGCCCAACCTGGGCCAGGGCCTCCCCACCCTCACAGCCAACAATTCCTTCCTGATATCACATCTATCCCTGCCCTCTGGCAGTGGGAAGCCATTTCCCCCTTGGCCTGTCCCTCCAGGCCCTTGTCCCAAGTCCCTCTCCAGCTCTCCTGGAGCCCCTTTAGGCTCTGGAAGGGGCTCTCAGCTCTCCCTGGAACCTTCTCTTCTCCAGCTGAACCCCTCCAGCTCTCCCAGCCTGGCTCCAGAGCAGAGGGGCTCCAGCCCTTGGAGCAGCTCCTTGGCCTCCTCTGGACTCTCTCCAGCAGCTCCACATCCTTGTGCTGTTGTTCCCCAGAGCTGGAGGCAGCTCTGCAGGTGGGGTCTCACCTGAGGGGGCAGAGGGGCAGAATCCCTCCATCCTGTGGTGCCCACACTGAGGGATCAGCCCAGGGCATGGGAAGGTTTCAGGTCCCAGCCACACGTGGCTGGGGCATGTCCAGCCTCTCATCAACCAAAGCCTCACTGAACATATTTGCATCAATATTATCATTTAGTTGCTGGAAGAAAATGGTGGTACAATCTATACAATATATACAAGATATTCCTTTAACGACAAGGAAAGCAATAAATCTCCCTTTCCTGCTTCCCTGGGCTCTGCCCTTCTGGATCTCACACCATTCATGGCTAACAAAGAGCCCTCCAGGTCACCACTCCAAGACCAGCGGAACCACAGCCCTTACCAGGAAAAGTGAGGATCTGTCCCCAAATTCATGCTGAGGCAAAAAAAGCTATTTAATTTTCACCAAAATAACTCCCAACTCTTGCTCTCTTGTAAAGCTTATCTCCTCTGACATATATTTTCAGATGGATTATCTCAAGAACTCTTACTCGAGAATTATTTCAGGGCACCTGGAGGAAAGGAGAGTTTAAAAACGTAATTTTTATCAAATGCTTTTAAGGGCTGTGACTCACTCGCTAAGCAGAAACACTGGAACGTGCACCTTACTCCGGGTGGTAGGAAAAGCCCTATTGAGTCAAGTCGTGCTTTCGCTTCTCTGCCGCAGAACATTCGGATGTCAGAATTGAAGAAAAAAAAAGGAAAAACCCCTCAAAATCCTGATTTGATGCGTCTTTCTAACAATCCAATTCATTGTTCTTGCTGTCTGCCTTTATTTTTAACATGAGCAAACAACTACAAAAGGCCCATCCAACTCTCCTCATCCAAAATTAACACGAACTCTACGGATATTATTTTTAGAATTAAAGAGCCTCAGGAGCTTCAAGACATTTCACGAGGAAATTTTTGCTAAAACCCCCAACAAGGTCCTGAATTTGGTATTGGAGATGTTGTCGTCCCCTAAACCAACGATACAGACTCTGAGCAGTCCTACAGGGAGGTTTTAACATCCCTAAAGCCTTTTGGGTTCAAAATATGACCAATCCCATAGGAAAACAATTCCTGAAAATACAGAACAGCTCTGTATTACGAATTTTATTCTCTCATTCCACTTTTTATTCTTTTTCCTTGGGTTCCTGCAACACAACCAGGACACAGGAGACATCCAACACACTGACATTCCCAGCTCCCTGGAAATTACAGGCATTTCCAAATCAGGTATTTGAGTAAAATTTGTCACATTTTCAGCGCGAGGCAGGAAAAATGTTCCGGAGCTTCTCCCGTGTGATTTAGGAGAGGGCTGGTGGTAATGGGAGTTGGGATCATCCATCAGCCACCGGCCCCTGACAGCCCCTTAATCGAGTGCAGGCTCCATTAGTCCCAGCTTTGCCAGCTCAAGCCTGGCCGGGAGCACCCGGAGAGCAATAAATCGCGGAGCTGATCCCTGAGCGGCGCTCCCGGTCCGCTGGGGGAGGTCACTGGACACACCTCCTTATGGTTGGAACTCTTTGAACCCCTTCCATTGGGGACCTTGTGTCTCTGTTCCCTCCAAGTCCCCAGGTTACGCAGAGTTCTAGGATTCCCCACACACCCAAACCAGGCACAAACCATCGCTCCACTCCAGCAGCTTCTGGACATCCATAATTCCACGTGGGAGTTTGGCAGCCACGCAGGGAATGGAGCTGTGAAACCTCACACCAAAGACTTCTCCTGCTCCTCTAATTGGTGCAACATCACTAATTAGCAACACCAGATGCTGAGTTTTGCTAACTAACAACACTCCAGTAAACGACCATAAATGAGCAGAGTTCAAGGTCTCCACTTCTCCAGGCTCACTTTCAGCTCTTCTACAGCCAGTGGTCCACGTCCCTTCTGGCCTCGGTTCCTTCAGCTGCAGGATTTTGGCTCATTTTTCCTCCTCAGCTCTTCTTTTTCCTCTGGGCTGGGTCAGAAACACTCCACCCCAGGCTCTGGGGTTTTTCCCTCCCTTCCATCCCTGCTGCAACCTCTTGCTGCGTTGGCCAAACGTGAGCAGGGATTAAAGTCCTCAACTAACAGCCTTTTCCACAATAACTCAGGCATGTGCTCGCGTCTCGAGACAGCAGCAGCAGCAGGAACCCTTCCAAAGCTTAAATGGGAAAAAAATTCCCCTTATTTCTTTTTTTGCTCGCATTTTTGCAGTTATTGGTTTGGTTGCCATCAGGATCACAGCTCAGGAGATGCATCTGTGGCTTTGGGACAGGCCCATGTAATTCCCGGGGTGTTTCCTGATCTCAGGACATCCTGGAGATTGTCCACACAAAGGCAGAAGCTTTAGGGTAAAATCAGATGCATGTTAAACTGAATTAAATTGCAGCCAGTATTATTCTTTATATTTTCATCTTCTCCTGACTGCCTTCCTGCAGAACTCGGGAATTTTTAAATCCTTAAAAGCCACCTCCAAAATATTCCCATCTCCAAAATACTCCGTCACTTCTAAGTCGGACAATAAAGCCTCTGCCATCCTTTGATGGATGCAAGGTCCTCACAGAGCACTAGAATATTAAGGAATTCCATCCAAACAACACAAGGTTTTCATTTGACAAGACAAAGACAACATGAAACCCTTCAATCCATTCAAATGAAAAAACCTCAAACTGGAGGTCAATTCAAAATCGACTTAAATTTATAGCTTGACTTTGAACCAAGTTCTGTTCAGGGGCCGATTCCAATGTCTATTCCTAAAGACCATCAAGACCCAAATTGTTGAGATCATCACTATCTGCAGAAGTTTCTAGTGCAGTCAAGTCCACAGAGCCCAGGTTTTGGCATCCTTAATCCCAGTAAAATGTGTGGATTTGCTGCTCCCACCCCTGGACAGCTGAAACCTGGGCGGCTTGGAACTGGAACAATGTGAGTTACCTGGAAAGGAGAGCACTGAGCTCCAAGACTTGGCAAAAGAAATTAAGCAAAAAACTAAAAAAAGTCATTTGGGGTTTGTTTTAGAGTCCAGCAGCTCCGTATTTCCATTTAATTTTTGGGTGAGATGCCAAGGATTGTTCTCCGGGTGACTCCTCCACCATGAGGAAATTCACACTTCCCAAACGTTCAGACCAACTTTGCTGTCCTGAGCATGACTGATGACACTGGCAGGACATCAATGCCGGTGCGTCACCGAAGGGACTTGTGCAGTGTCACTGCTCAGGGGACCTGGAGGAGGGGTGGCCCGAGCAGTGCTGGGTTAGTGGATCCCAGAATACGTTGAGTGGGAAGGGACTCACAAGGATCAGCAACTCCAACTCCTGGCCCTGCACAGGACCGTCCCCAAGAGTCACACCCTGTGCTCCAGAGCATCATCCAGATGCTCCGTCCCCAAGAGTCACACTGGGGCTGTGCCCACTGCCCTGGGGAGCCTGGGCAGTGCCTGACCACGCTCTGGGGAAAAAAACCTTTCCCTGAGATCCAACCTAAACCTGCCCTGACACAAATTCCAGCCATTCCCTGGGTCCTGTCCCTCGTCCCCCAGAGCAGAGATCAGTGCCTGCCCCTCCTCGGCTCCTCCCAAGGAAGCTGTGACTGCACTGAGGTCTCCTCTCAGTCTCCTCTTCTCCAGCTAAACACACCAAGTGCCCTCAGATGCCCCTCCAGACCCTTCCCCATCCTCACTGCCCTCTTTTGGACACTCCCAAGTGGCTTCAGATCTTTCTGACATTGCAGTGCCCCCAAACTGCCCCACGATTGCAGGTGAGGCTGCCCCAGAGCAGAGCCAAGCGGGACAATCCCCTCATTGGCCCTGGTGCCCCCCAGGACAGGGATGTCCCTCCTGGCTCCAGGGCACTGCTGACTTGTGGCCACCTGGCCATCAACCAGCACCCACAGGACCCTTTCCACGGCACTGCTTTCCAGCATCTCATTCCCAGTCTGTCCATATGTGGCTCGGTGGTCTCTGAGGATTTCCCTGTGCTGTGACTGAGCAGGGCAGGGCTGTGGGGCCGGCTCAGCAAAACTGCACGACGTGTATTTGGCCTCTCTGACTCAGGTGCAGCTCAGGAGAGAAGGCTGGTGGTGACTCCATCTCGTCTCACTCCAGGGGAAAACCTCCAGGTACATATTTATCATATCAAGGAATTTGATGCAAACAACACGAGGTATTTATTACTCAATTATTGCACTGGGTGTTCAGGAGGACGTGGCTGAGTGGGGAGGTGGCTCAGGAGAACAGGGAGTGCTGTTTGAAAACGATGCTGTTTGGAGCTTCAAGTGCACAGAGTGACCTGAATAAAACACACTTTGTGGCGTTCAAGTATATATTAAAAAAAAGGCACGAAGGGGAGATCCAGCCTTTGAAATGAATACGAGTGTAAATCCTCACTAAATCTCAGTGTACCTGAGTGTAACAGCATGCCCTGAGGCACAGCAGCAAGTAAAATTTGGGGGGCCAAATATAGAGAATGGGGCAGAATAGGCAACATTTTAAAATATGAAAAGCACAGGGACTGTAGGAAGGGGAGAGCCAAGCACCACTAAAGACAAACGCAGTCTATCTCCACCAACCCAGCACACGAATGTGGCTCATGGCCCACAGAACATGGAATTTGACATGAAAACACTTTTGCTACCTAAAATTCTGTGGGTAAAAATTCAGAGGTGGTTGGGGGGAGTGACCAGGAGCAGAGAAGCAATTAAAGAGGAGAAGTGATAAAAACAAGAAATAAAACCCATCCTAAGTTTCTCATCTGTCCAAAAGCACAAAACCAAGGGCTTAGGAAACTCAGATCCAAAGGTGGTGAAAATCAGGCTGGAAGATAAAGGTTTTGCCACAATCTATGAAATTTGTTGCCTTTTCATGGGATATAAAGATAAAAAATTCGCAGTGATTTAGGGAGGGCTGGAGGGCATTGGGCATTTCAGTGTGCAGGATGCCTTATCCCATAGGAGTACGGGATAACAGATCCCATGGGAATACTGCCATTAGCTGCAATGAGAATTGAGCAACAGCCCCAAAAATCCCATTTAAAAGCCCCAGAGCAGCAGAAAACCCCATCAGCTCCTGCCTCTCCACCCAGCCGGAGCCAGCCCAGCTCCAGGAGCTCATCTCCTCAAGCCTTTCCCTACTAAGGCACAGGAAAACCTTGTTCACATGAGGAAAATTCCCAAACTGAAGTGGGAAATCAACAGAAAAATCCCTTTTCCCGGTGTAACTCCACGTGGGAACCTATCCCAGCATGCTCCTGTCACACCAACTCGTGCAGTGCAGGGCCACACAACAAACAGTTACTTTGGGATGTCCAAATGTATATATTTGGCATAAAAATTCCCGACTAAACAGCAGGGTGTGAAATTCCTCCCTTCTTGCCTCCAACACCATCTGCTTCAGCTTCAGACGGCGTTTGCAAAGTGAGAAACCAGGAATTCACCCCCTTCCCTGTCTCTTTCCATTCCCAGCCGACTTCTCAGGCTTAAAATAATCCCCAAAATACTCCTCTTTCATCGACTATGTTCAAATGGGCTGTTGTTAGATGAGAAATGAAGGGAGAGAAACCTTGTCAAAGCTCCTCTCTGGATATGTCTCTAGATATTTGCATCCTAAAATCCATCCTGGGCAGCTTGGGAATGTTGTTCACCTCTGGAAATGGCAGCAGAGTGAGGGGAAACCTGTCCACCTGAGGTTCATCCATCCAGGAATGACTCCATCCCACGGAACATTAACGGCTCATTCAGCAAATGCAGGTTTGGCGTCGTGAGCAGAATCGTTTAATTGATTATTAAAATGGGCTTGAGATGAGAAATCCACGGGGTGGGAGAAGCTAATTATTAGGAAGCTCATGAGAAATCCATGAGATGGGAGAACACCATTATTATTAGGAAGCTCCTGAATGAACAAGCCCAACGTCTGGGTCGGTGCTGGTGCCACAGACGAGGTGGATGTCTCAAGTTCCCGACATCCCTCCAGAAGATTCCGAGGCTGACGATCCAATGTTTTCATTTAGGAAGGAGGTTTTTTCTGTTTGGTCTCAATTTAAGTAGAAAGGGAATTTATACATGCAGCCATATGCATAAAATAGATATATAATAAATATATTTTTAGCACGACCCAGACACAGTAAATCTAAATGTTCATCCTTTCTCCGTAAATATCCAGTCCATAAAGAGGCTCTGAAGGCACTCCCTGTTAGTGACAAGGTCTGGCAGTGCAGGGGGCTGAGCAGCCTCCCCTTGAAGAGAAGCTCCTCTTGGGATGGTCTTCTCCTTCGAGGTGCCCAACACTTTAGGCTTGGATGGTGAATCCCAGAGTCACAGGGTCACTGAGGGTGGAAAGGCCCTCCAAGGTCTCCGAGTCCAAGCTGTGCCCAATCCCCACCTCAAGCACTGAGTGCCACATCCAGTCATTCCTTGGACACCTCCAGGGATGGGGACTCCTCCATCTCCCTGGGCACCCCCTTCCAATGCCTGACCACCCTTTCCATGATGAAATTCCTCCTGATGTCCAACCTGAGCCCGGCCTGGCAGAGCTCTGAGCAGAGCTGTTTTTCATTTCATTGTTGTGGTCTGAAATATCCCTATGCTGGAGATAAAACTTCCACAGCTCTCCACATTCTGACTTTTATGGCCATGATTTATCCACTCTGAGCATCCTTCATTCCCCCAAAATGTGAGCCGCATACGAGGGCGCATTGCCAAACAATAAATCAACAACTCGTGCAGCTCGTTAGTTCTCCATAGGTCACGTGGCTCGCAGCCCACGGCAGCATTTCTCGGAGGGCTTCTGCTCTCCCATCTCCAAGGAAAACAGAAACTCCAACGGAGCCTCCCAGACCTCAGTGGTTGACTCCTGATGGTTGGCTTTAGTCTTCAGAGGCACAGAGATACACAATAACTCCTCACTGGAACGAGGGTTCCAAGCAGCAGGAGAAAGACTCTATTTCAGCATTTATTTTAAAGTTCTGTATTTTAAATTGATCCTTTTTTAATCAGTTCACTCCCACTGCGATGAATGAGCTGTTATAACATTCACAGAATCACCACAGAATCTTTAGGGTTGGAAAAGACCTCCGAGATCATCAAATTACACCTTCATCCAAGTACCACCGCAGTTTAGTCCGGACTGTCGGATTTCTCCACCTATCACATGGGGTCTACAAACTTCCCTAAACATTTCTGGGGCTTTGGATGGCTGAGCAAACATTCCATGGGATGGGTTATTCTGATGGAATTCAGTTTGTCAATCTGAGCAGGCTGAGCTTTGCTGTCTGGGCCATCCAACCCACCAGGGAACCCACCAGAACACACCTTTTGTTCGAGCCCTGAGCTCCTGTCTATTGATGGTGCTCCAAATTATGTATTTTCTTCAGTCTCAACCTCTGTTATTTACTAATTTGTTTTAAATAATAAAAGGTAGTCCTCAAAAACGAAGTTTGGTGGGCAAACAAAAGGCGGAAAATGAGGAAGGAAAGAACTTACACAGCAACTCCCGTGAGATGGAAAACCATGGGATGAGTCCTCAACCCCTGCAGAGCATCAGGTGTAACAGGGAAAGGTGGGCGAGGTGGGGAAACCACTGAGGTGGGTGTTGGATGAGCCTCAGCAGGGATGGGGAACATCGGTGAGGACAAGGCTTGGAGAATGGGATACAGAAAAAAGTGAAAACTTGTATTCCTGGCCCTCAAACTGCCAAAGATCTGGAAACCTGGAGGAAATTCTGATTGTGGGTGCAACGGTGACATCCAAACTACGTCTTCACACACAGCAATTATTTAGTGCAACGCCCTAAAAAAATCCAACCAAAGGGCAAGTTGCGACATAAACCCACTGCTTTCATCTCCCAGAAGCACCTGGGCATTGTCTGAACATTTCAGAAGCTCTGGCCTTGTCTGCTCTGCCCAGGAGGCCACTTGAGGAGGACACAGGGATGGAGCAGTCGCCAGAGAACAGAGAAATACCCCCAAGGTGTGATGCTCTGACAGCACTCCGTGAGCCCAAGAGTGATGGGGACGTCTTGCCCGAAGCCACCAGCCCAAGGGAGGGAGGAGAAGGTGCTGCCTGGAAGAACTGAACGTGTCTGCACTTTGAGTGGTGAAGCACAGTCCATCCTTGTGCCACCCTGAGCACACGCCACATCCACAGCCCCTCACCCAACTTCCACCCCAGGAACCTGTGAGATGCAGGGGAATTTACTGGTCCTGTGTGGAGAAATCACAGAATCCCAGAATATGTTGAGTGGGAAGGGACCCACAAGGATCATCCAGTCCAGCCCTCAGCCCTGCACAGGACCATCCCCCAGAGTCACTCCCTGTGCCCCAGAGCATCATCCAAACACTCCCTGAGCTCTGGCAGCCTTGGGGCTGTGCCCACTGCCCTGGGGAACCTCGTCAGTGCCTGATCACCCTCTGGGGGAAGAACCTTTTTGTGATATCTGACCTAAACCTGCCCTGATGCAGCTCCAGCCATTCCCTGGGTCCTGCCCCTGGTCCCCCAGAGCAGAGATCAGTGCCTGCCCCTCCTCTTTCCCTCCAAGGAAGCTGTAACTGCAGTGAAGTCTCCCCTCAGCCTCCTCTTCTAAAGCTGAACAGACAGTCCTGGATTAAATCCTGGTGGTACGTGGTTGAAGGCTGGATTTGATGACCTTGGAGACTTTCCCCTCCTTGCTCCCTGACAGGGCAAGTCACGACTCCTGTGACAGAAACCCTTCTGGATGAATAAACAGATCATTACTGATCTCAGCCCGAGAGTTTGCTGGACAGGTAGCCCTGGATTTCTGAGCCTGGTCTTCACCTTATCCCCACACTTGGCTTCAAGAGAGGAGCTCACTGCTGCAAAGGCCTTTTCAGACTCTTGGTCTGCTGCACAACAGCCACTGTATTTATAGGAGGCCCCAGGCTGGAGCCCAAGGATGCCCAAGGATTGCTCCCAACCCACTGGAAATAGCATCGTCTTCAGACAGAAGGTTTAAAAAAAGATCCACAAGGCCCATTGTATTCAGTTTCACCGTGAAAAACCCAGGGAAAAAAAGGGTAAAATAATCCCATGGTTCTGTCGGATGACTTCGTGGTGGGTATTTTGGTTTCCAGAACATCAGCAGATGTTACAGCAACAGTCCCATCATGGCTAAATGCTTTTCTTGCAGACAAATTCTATTGGGATTCTAAGAAAAATCCTCAGTGACTATTATTTGTCATTTCTTTTTTATCAGAAGTGTCCGAGTAGCTCAGTAATCTCTTCAGCCTCCTGCAGGCTTTGGAGATCCAGGAGAGATTCAGAGCAGGATCTATCCACCTCTGGTTACCATCACCATGACAACAAGATATCAAATAAACCCTTAAAAAGCTCTCAAATACCTCAGATAAATTCACATGTTGAAGTGATAGAACTATTTCTCTGTCTCAAAACATACTATTGACTCCCTGCTTTTCATCTGTAGGCTGGAGACCATCACTGAAGGGCTGGTTCATCCTGGGCCACTGAGGACGGAAGGACATCCAGGAGATCCAAGATCTGAGTCTCACAGAATCCCAGAATATGCTGAGTGGGAAGGGACCCACAAGGATCATCAAATCCAACTCCTGCCTCTGCACAGGACCATCCCCAAAGTCACACCCTGTGCCTCAGAGCATCATCCAAACACTCCCTGAGCTCTGGCAGCCTTGGGGCTGTGCCCACTGCCCTGGGGAGCCTGGTCAGTGCCCAAATGCCCTCTGGGGGAAGAACCTTTCCCTGACATCCAACCTCAACCTGCCCTGACACAACTCCAGGCCATTCCTTAGGTCCTGTCCCTGGTCCCCCAGAGCAGAGATCAGTGCCTGCCCCTTCTGAGGAACATGTGACTGTCAGGAGGTCTCCCTCCAGTCTCCTCCATCATCAAGTTTTCTTTGGATCCACTTCCCTCCTCCACACACAGCTCAGGACTCCAGAAGAGGAAAATAAATGGTTAAACCCCACAAGAATTGGTGCTTATTCATATTTATATTCGTATTTCCCACCAGCAGAGCTTGCAGTGCTCCTGTCAGGAAGCAGGCGATCCCAGCCCAATCACAGGAATTCCTTCAGGGAATTCCATCTCAGGAGAGGCCGCAGACACCTGTGCCCTGCAATCCCACCTCCCTGAGGTGTCACCTCTCTCCAGCTCTAAGGAAAGGTCCTCCTTTCCTGAATCTCTTCTAGGAAGTGTGTCAGTGAGGTTTGTGAAAACACCAGCAGGTTTGGCTTTGCAATAGTGTCAAACTGGCATTTTTACGAGGGATAATGGGAAAACAGAGGTGATCTTAGGAACAGACACAGGTTTTTCCCAGTCCCTTCTCAGAGCATTAGAGCCGGTTCATCAGCCACTTAAAAACTGGAATTCAATGGGTTTGAGCAGCTCTGCTCCACCTCACTGACCAAAAATACAGAGAGTTAACAGCAACCATCAAACTCAGGAGCAAACATTCCCCCAAAGATCCACTCAGGGCTATACTGCTGATTTTGGATCATCCAAAATGTCCTCTCGGTTTCCTTGCCCTGCTGGTTGTTGGATGATGTTTGGAAAAGCCTCCTCCCCTCCTCATCGACAGACTGATCCACCTTGTACCTGTTCCGTGCTGAATTACAGCCTGGATCTTTGTTATCTGCTAATTTGGGGCTCGGAAGTGACACCCAGTCTGAACAAACCTAAAAGCAAAGCTTAAAGTTCAACTAATCTGCCAGGACTGTCAAAGGCCGTAACATTCTCAAGGTCTGATCTCGGAGAACACAAATTAAGTGACATTTCCCCTCCTTCCCCACAAAGCAACCCTGGGAAGCAAAAAACCAGCAGAACATTGGGGTGGTGTTTTCAACAGAACCAAAACAAATAACTTCGCCGGGATATTAAATGACACAGCAGCAAGTGCAGGCAAAGGCAAGGAAGGAACTGCTCACGGATGGGCCTCTGGGCGCTGACCGAGGGGACAAAAGAGCAACGGGGAATGTCTTCACGACATTTTGGCAACCCAAAATGTTTATTTAAAACCAGCAAATCTCTGGCTGGGTTTTATTTCACAGGAGGCGCTCTGGGGGATGAGAGGTTAAATCTGAGCCATACAGTGGACACCCCTCAACAAAAGAGAACCGAAGGGACAATTTAAGGACTTTCTCAGAGCCACAAACTCATGTCCAGACTCAGAGGCATCAGAGGGTAAACAGCGCCAGCCTTACCTGCTCCAGTTTGAAGATGTGCTGGTTGAAGTAGTGCTGCAGGCGCTCATTGGCAAAGTTGATGCAGAATTGCTCAAAACTGTTGTTTTCATAGTCCTCAAACCCAAAAATATCAAGGACTCCAATGGATAAAGTCTGCAAGGGAAGTAAGGGCAAGGGTTAGAATAAAAGCACAGACAGTGGGTGCGTTGTGTGCAGGTAATCCATAACCCAAGTCCAAACAAACGGAATTAAATCAAGTTTACAGCAGGAATTTTCTTGGAATTGTTGATACGGTGCCCCCTGGAAGAATACACCCAGTCAGAGAGGGAACATGTAACTTAAGATATCTGGGCAGGTGGCCTTATCTTACGAGAAAAGTCCATTTAGAGGTGCTGTTTTAAAAATTTATAGACAAATTGCCATCTTTGAAGAAACCTGGGTAAAATTGCAGAGAGAGGTAAAAGAATTTGGAATGTCAAATGACCCAAAGCTCCAGCAGGGAGGAGAAACCCTCCCTGCTCTGCCCCTCAGAAGAACCCGAGAGCTGCCAGGCTTCCGTGAGACTGGTGTTATTTGCCCTCCAGATTGTGTAGGACCTCTTTCCTAAGACCAGGAATACAAACCAGACTATCCACAAGTCTCTCTCCACTGCCCTTTTCAACAGATCACATCACGTGGGAGGAAAATATTCCCTCTGCGCCCCCTCCTGCCCAGGGAACCAAGTCCAGATGAACTGGCACGGGAGCCACGGGCAGAGGAGCTTTGTATGACATGGACTTGAGTTGCTGGAACAAGTGAAAACACCAAGAAAAAGGCATTTAAGCACAAGGACAAGGCTCTAACCCAGTTTTCCAAGAGCTCTTTGGCTCCTTCATCCTTCAGCCAGGCTTTTCTCCCTGTCCCAGGCTCTCCTCACATGTGCCATGCCAGGGATGAAGGCCCTTGGCCAGCTTCCCAGAGTTTGCATCACTTGGAGAAAGGCCCATGAGAAACAGAGGATGGGAATTGGGAACCACTGGAGCAAGGACTGAGCCTGGCAGAAGGATTCGCTCCTGCTCGCTGCGTCCCGAGGGCTGAGCCCTCTCCGGCTCATCCCAACAGACCCTTTTATTCCCAGACACTCATTAACCGCCAGCCTAATGAGCAGAAAGCTTCTGCCTCATCTTTGCTTTAATACATCTCAGGGAAAATCCTCCTTAAACCCTCTGGTCAACCAGCAGCTCCTATTTTATCCGTATTATACACAGAAAAAGCGACGATGGAAACAGGACAAAGTGACCTTTCCTCACCCAACGCTCAACAAATCCTGATCCCAATCAGCCATCCCAAAACTCCCCTGGATAAAAGTCTCCATTCCACCACACAAACCCGAGGCATAGAAGATAAAACGCTCGCATTCCAGAATCCTTATGGATTTCCCAGGCATCGCGCCGATGCTCCGTGGGAACAGCCAAGGCCCTGCTACGAGTGGAGTCTTTGAGCTGACCAAGGATTTTAAACTCCCACAAACTTAATTTCAGATGAAATAACTGAGCCCGAAACCAACCCCCTTCTTTCTAATCCTGGTTATTCCACTGCAACTGCAACCAAATATATGCGAATGTGGGCGTGGAAATACATTTATAAAGCACAAACAGCTACTTTGGTTATAAAAGAATCCTATCCAAATACTGTATTTTAAAGCTGTCTTGATATTTTTTTTTTTGCCGACAGCCACAATCAGACTTGCCCAGAAGGACAGAAATAATCTGCATTTAACAAAACCCCTGCAGGTATCAAACCAGGTGGGGGTGGTTCATCCTGCTCTGGTTGTCACACAGAGCAAAGCAGCAATTCCTCACCTCCCCGTGTGTGTAACTCCCAAACTCCTCCAGAACACCAAGACCCCGATGTTTAGAAGGGATTTTTGCAGTTTCAGGCCACAGAAATCCTGGCAGACTCTGCTGGGAATCAAGTCACTTGTTGTGGAGTTCCCAAAAGGAACAGGTCAGTGGATAGCACTGGGCAGAGCTTTTGAACGGAGAAATTGTAAATTTATGGCTATTTTTCTGCTTTGTGGCCCTAAAAAAATCCCCCTGTACCTTGGCAAAAGGGTTATATCAGATTTTCCACAATAAAGCAGCACAAATCTACCAGCACCAAGTCAATTTCTACAGCAAGGGTGCAAAAAAGCTATTTCCACTGATGTCTGAATAAATGACTTTCTTCCTTTAAAACTGCGTGACCCGGGTGGTTTCAAGCCCGAGTTTGCAGCGCAATATTTAAAGAAAAGAATCAAAGGAGTTTCCCTTACAAATCTTTTAATTCTTCAGTTTCAAATCCACCCTTTGAGCAGGTGCCACGAGGAAACCACACAAACACGGAACAGAATTCAAACCTCGGCTCGCCCAAGCGCAGTTTAGGTGTTGATGTCGTTTCTTTATCAAAACGAACATTTCGGACTCAGAAGTGCGACCGCATAAATTAGCACATCAAAACCCACAGCAGAATTACTGCGATTAAAAGCGGATTTTTATAAGGAGATTTAAAATCTGAGTGATTAAAAAAGTCAGGGAGCGCTTCGGGCTTGGGATGGTGAAAAATGACCTCCAGCTTTTCTGAACCACCAGCCCAGCCGGGACGTTGAAACCCAGCCCAGGTTTTAAGGGCTTTTGGCAGGGGATGCTCTGGAAGCCCTGTGCTCCCCAATTCCCAAAACACCAACAAATAGTCAGTGCTGGAGCTGATTTACGGCACCCCAAATGCACCTTGGTGATGTCACCCCATCAGAGAGGTGTGTTTTGGCAATCACAAAGAGGTTTGCTTCAAATTCAGGGGGAAAATCTCACTTATTGCTATTTTTTAATTTTTTATCCCTTTGCGTTTTTTTAAATATCTTTGTTTTAAAATATTCCAAAGCCAACACTGGAAGAAATCCCCTCCAAAAGCCAAACCAACCCCAAAACCCACCACTGCTGAATCTAAAAGGACCGCTCTGACCTACATCATCCCAATACATTCACACAGTGAATCTATACCACTGAGAGGCAGACATTTGCTACAAATTTGGACCCTAAAATTAATGAAGTGATGCACATTAAACACGTTGTGTGCTCAGCAATTCTTCCTCTGCTTCAGGTCAAATCACCAAGAATTAATTAGTTAATTAAATTTAAATGAATTTTCTTCAGGGCCATGAATTCTTCATGAATCCAACCATGAATTTTCTTTATGGCCATTAATTTAAATGACTTTTCTTCATGGCCACGAATTCTTCATGAATCCAACCATGAACTTTTTTCATGGCCATGAATTTTAATGCATTTTCTTCATGAATCCAACCATGAGTCTTCTTCATGGCCATTAATTTTAATATATTTTTCTTCATGAATTCAAGCATGAATTTTCTTCATGACCATTAATTTTAATGACATTCCTTCATGGCCATGAATTCTTCATGAATCCAAGCATGAATTTTTCACCCTGGCTATTAATTTTGATTTTCTTCGTGGCCATGAGTTCACCGTCATCCCCATGCAGGCAGCACATCACCCGAAAACAGCAGCAGGATGATTTAGGAGCAAATTAAGACACTTCACAAGAACCAAACGGGAAAAGCTGAAAAAACCCCAAACCCTTGGAAATGCCTTTTGATCCACCACAATCTGCACTATAGCATCATTTGGAGCAAAAAGATGGACTCGTAACAATTCCTAATCTGATTTATGGAAGGGAAATTCATAAAGAGACTCTCAGAGGTTTAGTAATCTCCTTCTCCAGGGGAGGAAAAGGCTCCGACCTCATCAATAAAGGTCACATTTCAGACAGTTTGTAGGGGAGCAGGAGAACACGAATGCAGCTGAGAGTGAGGGAGGGAAGACCAAGGAAAAGGGAGTCGGAGTGAAGCCGATCCACGGCAGCTCTGCCATCACCAAGACTATCGAATAACTCACAACTCTGCTCAGGAATAATGTGCTACAAATCCTGTCAGCAAGCAGGATAAGCCAAATCCCACTGCGTTTTCCCAAAATAATTCACTGTACATTGAACTAAATTTGGATATCAAAGGTCTGATTTACATCTCCCAAATACTTGCTTGAAAATAGGGAAGAGCGGCGGACGAGTGTTTGTTTTTTTTCCTACCCTGCTCCATCTTTTGATCTTCTCCTTACTGCTGACATCAAACAAACACACACTGGGATCTGAAAATTGCCTCCTTGTCCCACAGAAATCAGAATTCACACTCGCAAGGATAAACTTCCACGGTAATTTTTCTCATCGACTTCTCCCATGAACGCTCTCATTTCAGGTTTTGAGCCTTATTTGACCCCAGCATAACGTGGTTTTCACCCAAGCAAGCCTTCTGCCCATAATCCATCATCTGACACCTCCTGAACCTTCCCAACCTGAAGGATTATTGCAAAACATCCCTCAAAAGCCAGAGGAGCCCCGGTGGGAAGTGTGGGCTGGGATCCATCCAGGCCATGTGCTGCAGGGTAGGTAACATGCCGAGCACCCGCTGCCCACTCCGGGATGGCTGAGACACAAGGTTGTACTTTCCTTTCAGAAATCAGGGATTTGTTGTGTTTACAAGGATTTTTGAGGCTGTTGGGAGATGCCAGCGCGTAGATGTCACCCAAGTCCCAGTGCCAGGGTTTGGAGATGCCGCTGTTGCCAGGCCACCTCCCAGCCCAACCCCATGACCACACATAGGAGGTTAAGAAGAACCTCTGTCCACAGCTGGGGCTTCTCCAAGCAGGAGCTAAAAAGGGTTTCAAGGGGATCATGAAGAGGCAGGAAAACCCCAATCAGTCTGGTGCCCTCGGTGTGGCTGCCACGTCATTCCTTGAGGGCAAAGGAGCAGCTATTCCCAGCTCTTCCCAGGCCAGGGAGAGATCCCTCCTCCCTCTGGGCTGGAAGGAGCTGAGTCAGGGGCTCAAACAAGGGGCAAGGAGGTGACGTGGTGGAACCACTCAAGGGAAAACCGGCTGGTCAATGTTTAACGGAGCCACTTCATGCGAGGTGCATAAATGTCTCCTTCATCCTCTGCCCAGAAAATGGAGGATTTGGGCATTTCCATGATTTCTGGGGGGACTTGTGGAAATCCTTGTGAGGGGATGAGGAGGGGCAGGCACTAAAACTCTGCTCTGGGGGATCAGGGACAGGACCCAGGGAATGGCCTGGAGCTGCACCAAGGGAGGTTTAGGTTGGATATCAGGAAAAGGTTCTTCCCCCCGGAGGGTGATCGGGCACTGACGAGGTTCCCCAGGGCAGTGGGCACAGTCCCAAACCTGCCAGAGCTCCAGGAATGTTTGGATATTGCTCTGGGGCACAGGGAGTGACTCTTGGGGATGGTCCTGTGCAGGGCTGAGGGCTGGACTGGCTGATCCTTGTGGGTCCCTCCCATTCAACATATTCTGGGATTCTGTGAATCAACGTTCACAGAAGACTCTGGAGATAAACAAAACTACCCTCCTGCCTGAGGAGCAGATATTTCCTGGGATTTTGTGCACTGCCTTCATGCTCCAGAAGATCCAGCCTGGCTGGATCTCAGCACGTTCCTGCAGCTCTGGACCCTGGGTGTGTGCCAGCGGTGCTGGATCTGCTCCGGCACAAGGACAATGCCTGACCTGGATCTTACAGCTACACCACATGGTGTGGGGCAAAACTGGGTCAGAAACCTGGGAATTGGGAATTCATGAGAAGAACCAGTGAGATGGCCAAGGGAAGGTGGTTGTGTTCCACAGGAGTCCTGGCTGCAGGAAGCAGAGGGTTAATGTGCTGGAAAACAGCAGGAATCTGGGCTGTTCCAGCTCTTACCTGCTGAGATTTGAGGTTGGAAATTGGAGTTTAACGGCCCATAAACACCCACCGTGTCCTGCCATTCCAAACACGCTGACTAAGCAGGCAAGACTGGCCTAGTCTAATTTGAATTATTTAAAAACAAATTTAAATTAATTCAAATAATGATTTCAAAAATCATTGGATTGGTAATAAACATTAATTAGCATTTGAGATGCCTTTCCTTGTCAAAGCAAACCCACCTTTTCTGCTTCACCAAAGACACAAACAGTGCGAGGGTTTTTTCCCTGACAGCCCAGACAAAACTTGTGATGACTTGGAGGAAAAAACCAGGAAAGAACACAACATTTTGGTAAAATATTAAACAGAGGGAGAGGCCACGTGCAGTCAGAAACCTCGCTGGGTGTTGTCACTGTAACAACCTCTCTCTGTCAGAAAAGCCAAGAACCAAATTTTATAGGCATGGAATTGCTTCCAGGCCATAATTAGGTTCCACAAGGATTTCTGGGGAGTGCAAGAAAGGAATGACTGCACCGGGAGCCTCCACGACTCTGCTCCTACAGCACAATCCACACGCAGCGTCAGTGCCCGGCACGACAACCCTCCTTCTGGCTGCTGTGGTTTTAGTTTGGATGCACAACTACCCACCACCCCCCCAAAAAAAAACACATCCAGAATTCCCAAGCCAAGGGTAGTTGGGAATTGCACCTACATACCCCTGGGAATTCTGGTGTAGGTGTCCCCCTGGCATGACAAAGGCAGACGGTTTGGGAGAGGATGGCCTGGGTCACAGCGTCCAGGAAACCTCCTGCCATCCTTCCATCAGTTCCTTGGGAACGTGGTCCAGCACTGCACTGGCTTTGCTCTTCCCATCAAGACCTTTTTTCCCCATAATTTCATTTTTCTTCTCCTTATAGATGTGCCCCTACAGACACCACAGCTCCCTCACCACTTCTCTTTATTTTTTTGGAGCAACTTCAATCCAACACTTCCCACTAGCCGGAATTCCCTTTTCCCTCTCAGTTCCCTGCAGCCCTCTCGTTTCACATCCCAGGAGGAAAACTAGTCCCATTGCTCCTGGAGGGGGTGGGGGAACAGGTTGTTGTGGCTGCCACAAAATCCCTTCCCTGGTCGCCTTGAGGGTGTGATATTGGAGGGGCTTCACCCTCCCGAGCTCAGCACACACCGCTTAACATAACGATGACCTCGGTAATTAACCCAGGGAAAGTTAGCTCCACGTCAAGCAGGTGCTGTCAGAGCTCGGGTCATGTTTCACCGCGCGACCTGCTTCAAACCCACGAGAGCGCAGCCCCAAGAGGGGCTGGGACGTTACCTTGGTGCTCTCCTCCATGTCCTTGGAGTTGAGGAGCGCGTGGTTGATCCGGAACACAATCCAGTCGAACAGGGCGCTGTACAACGACTTGGCCATGGAGTTTCTCACAGTCACAGCCTGGGGGGGAAAAGAGGAAAAGGGGATTGCAAAGGATTCCTGCTCTGCATTTAAAAAGGCTTTTGCTTCCCAAGCTCCAACGTTTCTGTTTCTCCCCTGCCAAAGCTATTGTCCCCTTTTTTAGTTTATGCCGTGTGCGTCAACGGAGCTGCTGCAGTCCCAGGGCTGGGACGTGTGGCCCTGACTTTGGCATGGGTTCCTTTGGTGTATTCAAGGGGATGATACATGAGATGCCACCATAAATCCCATCACTTGCAGCGAAAGGAAAGAAAATAAATATATACTCAATGACAGGATCTGAGGGAATGGCCCGAAGTTGTGTCAGGGGAGGGTTAGGTCAGATATCAGGGAAAGGTTTTTCCCCCAGAGGGTGGTCGGGCACTGACCAGGCTCCCCAGGGCAGTGAGCACAGCCCCAAGGCTGCCAGAGCTCAGGGAGTGTTTGGATGATCCTCTCTGACCCTTGGGAATGGTCCTGTGCGGGGCCAGGAGTTGGACTGGATGACCCTTGTGGGTCCCTTCCAACTCGGCATACTCTGGGATGCTGTGATATACATAAAATATATAAAATACATATAGTAACTTCACCAAGACCTCTGAAAAGTTCCCTGGGGGAGAAGGAAAGAGAAGGGTTGATACTGCACAGCAACAACAGCAAGCGATGGCAAAGCACCCGCAGGGCCAGGCAGTGCCTGATACCAGCAGAGGTGCCAGGGGAGGCCAAAACTCCTCTAGGAAATCGGAGTGTTCCTGAAACCTTGAAGTTTTCCAGGTCCTGCCAACGGGAGCTACAAATCACAGGGAGCGGGTTCGCTGCTCCTCCAGCAGCTCTCCCAGAAAGAGGAATAACATCCCCACCACGGTGCTCCCAGCCAGGATTAAAGAGATTTCACTTGATGGGATGAAAGCCGAGATCAAAGGAGGGTCCTTGGGCTCTGGGACAGGCACCTCCAAGCAGAACCAGAAAGCAGGAACCCATATTTAAAGATTATCTTTGTTCTTGCTGCTTCTGGTTCTTCTCTGGTTTAAATTATTACCTTGAGTAGAGCCTTGGTGCATATTAATCACCTACAAACTTACAGCACCACAACTGGTAAATTTCAGCTCATTTTAGCCACTGTAGAAGAATAAAAAAGGAAACAGAAGGTTCACACATAATTATTCCAATTAAAGCCTGAACTGTAACAAATCAGTGTTTGTCACATATCGCCTTGAAATCCTTCCCACCAACCCTCCCTTCGAGGAACATCAGCTGAGTGGCCTCGTTTCACTGACTCCAAGTGACAGAATAAAGCTCATGTAGCATCATTTATCTTCCATCAGCTTATCCTCACCTCTTTTTTTCCTGGATTTTTGGAGATGACATCACTCAGTGTGACCACAAGCTGTTTTGCCTACATTTTGCTCTCAACATGCAACGAACTGGGTGCGTGGTCTCCCTTTCTCTCCTCCTCCAGCTGGCACAGGAGAAGGGAGTAGCACATGGAGACTGCAGGTTGGGTGGAGCTCTCCTACACATGTTGCTCATCAGCAAATCTGTTGGCTCCTTAAAATCTTTTCCAACCCGAGCGCTTCCCTGGTTCTCTAGCTGAGGATGCCCCCAGACTCCATCGCTTGGTGGCCACAAAATGCTGTCAGATCAGTGACATCATATGGTAATCACAACACATCACAACAATTAACGAGGAGTTACTCCCTTTGCCCCAAAAGAGCCTTTCTACAACCAAAACCAAACGTGTGATGAAAATCCACAAGCGACAGGACTGAAAAGGGTTTTGTGTCTCAGACCACACCAGCACTTTCAAAGCCCAAGCACGAGCTCTTGAAATGTCCGAGTTCTCCAACAAGTGCTGGAAAGCAGCTGGAATTGAGAACACAAAGAGTTCCCATTCTCACTATCAGCTTTTTCTTCATTGATTTATTATTTTTCTTTATTGATGAAAAGGGTCTAGGGAGGTTTTTTATTGCTGCTTTTATTACAAGCAACATGGGTTGTTTGAGGTGGGGTTTTTGTTGTTTTTATTGTTACACTGTCCTAAATGTTGAGGAATATTTCAGGGATTCACAGAAAACTTGGAAGAGCAATTCCCTAACCCCATGCTCCATCTATGCTTCTTTGACTGGACAAAGCTGGAAGACAATCAGTGCCACTGTCACGGCAGAAAAATGAGTCTCTTGGGACAGACGGAGGCCGAGCCCAGGAATGCTTCTCGCTGCCCTAGTGCTTTGTCCTGGTGTAAACCGGCCCAATTAATCGCTTCAACATGCAATTAAAAACAAAACCCATTTCTATTTAAAGCCCAAAAAACCGTCCTTGTTTCCTCTCTACAGTCACATGTGCCTTTATGTCACACTACCTTTCATTCCAGGGTTGTGCTGGATTTACTCCTGAATTTCCCTCTTTTTTCTTACAATAAATGAGGAGATCGCTGAGCCTGCACCGCCCCAGTGCTGAGGGATGTTAGGAGTGTGAACAACAGTGAGGCTTGGGAATGGTCACACTGGGATGTTCCCTGGACACCAGCACTGTCCAGTCTCCTCCAGGATGTGCAGGGTGGGCTCTAAGCCATTGCTTTCTTCCCGAGATGGGCTCAGCTACACGGGAAGCCCACGAGGAGCTGCTTTCCTTGACACTCAAAGTCAGAACCTACAGCCCAGAGCTCTAGTTCCTCAACAGTTGCTTTCAGGAGCGATGGCCAAATGGGAAGAGCTGGTAGGAAACATCTAGCAAAGCAATACATGGCGAATGCAGGGTGAGTGGAGCTCACCTCCCCAAGGATCTCATTGGCAAATCTGTTGGCTCTTTATACGCCAATTTCTTCTCTCTGTTGGACTGACAAATCCAGATAAATCCCACCCTGGGACACTTGCTTTGCCTCGTGGTCCATGCAGTCTTCTCCTGGATTCCCACAGCAGACACAGCAAAGGACCCGGCTTTCAGACCCCCTGGCTGCTCCAGAGCTACTGGGAGACACAGGGTCCCTCCCTAATGGGCTTCCTCCTAAATGGGCTCTCCAAGCGCACCTTCCTACACCAGGATGGCCCTGCTCATGGGGAGCAATGTCCAGCAGCACTGGAAATGAAGTCCATGGTACCGACCATCCATGGTACCCAACATCCACGGTACCCAACATTCACGGTACCCAACATCCATGGCACCCAATGTGCAAGGTACCCACCATCCACGGTACCCAACATCCACGGCACCCAATGTCCAAGGTACCCACCATCCATGGTACCCAACATCCACGGTACCCAACATACACGGTACCCAATGTCCACAGTACCCAACATCCATGGCACCAAATACCCATGGTACCCAATGTCCATGGTACCCATCATCCATGGTACCCAACATTCACGGTACCCAACATCCATGGCACCCACCATCCATGGTACCCAACATCCACGGCACCAAATACCCATGGTACCCAATGTCCATGATACCCAAAATCCATGGTATCCAATGTCCATGGTACCCATCATCCATGGTACCCAACATTCACGGTACCCAACGTCCAAGGTACCCAATGTCCATGATACCAAACATCCACATACTCAGCATCTGCAGAACCTGAACCAGCAGCAGCTTTCTAAAATGAGCTATTTTTAATTGTCCTGAAGAGTCGAAGACAGCACTTTGCCTCCACCCATTTCTAAAATACCAGCACAGAAATTTACCTATTTTAAACAGCTCAACATTTGGAGGGTTTTTTTTTAGCTATTTACTTGTTAATAGTGGCTTTTTTTTCTTTCAATAAAGTATTTCTTCTTTAGAATGGATCCTGGGTGATGTTATATTAGAGATAAAGCCCCTCACTATCCTGAACAGATAACAAACTACCCAATCTGAGGACCAGAAGGGATTATTATTCCTGTTCAAACAGAGGAGCTGCAGCAGAGCACTTAAAATAAGATTTTGTCCTGTATTTATTGGATAATTAATTATTCCTGTACTATCCCACATAAATTAATTCCACTCTCTAAAATACAGAGCACGTATCACATACGGCTTGTCTTCAGGTCATCACCTACAACTTCTGGTCTGTCCCTCTGTGTGACATTTAGGCAGATCTGGAACACGCTGACACTCATCAAACCACTTTTATTTCACTCTCAAGGCCAAATACAAAAAGCTGCTGCAATGCCCCAACAAATCTCTGGGGGATCAAAGCGAGCGCGACACGTTGCACCCACACAAAAATCCCGCTGACCCCAAAACGAAACAGATCAAACACACTTCGGCTCAGTGAGGCAGGAAATAAGCTGAAGACAAGGATTTAATCAATAGGTTTGCGCTTATCAGGCTAGAAAGGATCTCTGTATTATTTATTATGTGCTAGAAATGACACTTGTTGGGTTGGCCAAGTTCAGCTAAGACCCTGAGATAAGATATTTTTAGGTTTCTTTGCAAGATTTCATTCAATTAATTGGTCTCAAGTTTTCGTGATTGGCATCATATCCAGGCCACCTTAAAAACAGACAAAATTCTGGAAACATCTCCTGCCAAAAGGAACAAGGGCAAGACAGACTTAAGAACTCGGGTCTCTCCATGAAGTGTTTCAGAACAAGGACTCGCAGTTCTGGCAGCCACAGCCTGTGTTTTAGAGGTGGGAGAAGATTTAATCTGAGCCCCTCAAATCTGCTCAACTTCAAAGCCTCCGTAAACACATTTGTGCACATTCAGTAGACCTGTAAGAATTGAGATTCCCGAGTCACTGAACACCGGAGCACATCCCCTGTCTGGTCCTGCTCTCCCAGCACCATCCCAGGGCAGCAATTCCTGCTCCTGCCATCCTGAACTCAGCTGACGTTTGAGACTCTGACTGAAGGGCTGGTGTTGCTGGAATTATTACAAATACTTGTGGGTAACCAGGAAATCCAGGGAAAGCACCAGGGTTAAAATTCCCACCAAGCTTCTGCATGGAAAACTGTGAGATACTGAGGGGCTGGAGCATGTCCAGGGGAAGGAAGAGAGCTGGAAAGCGTCTGGAGCACCAGGAGCAGCTGAAGGAGCTGGGGTGGCTCATCCTGAAGGAAAAGAGGCTCAGGAGGGACCTTCTCGCTCTCCACAACTCCCTGACAGGAGGCTGGGGCCAAGTAGGGGTCGGGCTGGGCTCCCAGGGAACAAGGGACAGGATGAGACCCATTTGGGGTCACTGCTGAAAAAATGCAGCTCAGGAAGGGGGTGTTTGCCCAGAACCGGGAGTTGAGATCCCAGCCTGAGCACGGACTCGGGTAATGAGAAGTGGAGTTAAGAAGCCCAACTGGAAAGTGAGTGTGAGCACCAGAATGACTTAGAGCCCGGAGGACAATTAAACCCCTGGGAGTTAATTAACTCTGACAGCCCGTATCCCCCCTCACAGCATTATGCAAATCCAGGCACAGCCATAACGACGTGCTGACCAAACTTCAACGCTTTTTGGTCAACATGAGGCTGTTAAATCCCAATTTTCCACCAGGGGACAATGGAGATGTGGGAGCAAGGTCAGCGCACCCGCTCCAGATTTTCCACAGGCTATGAGTACTTGAGAAGGGAATGTTTAAATGCCATTTCTCAGGCACGACTGGAAAATTCCTTGGATCTAGAGGAGATTTGTTAGAAGGCAGCCTGACTTCTGGTCGTGGTTTAGCCCAGCAGACTCGGTGCTTTGCTCTCAGCTCCACAAGATTTGTTGGTCTTTTCTCCCTCCAGTTTTCCAGCATTTTCCCTGGAGCCTGTGTGTGTGTCTCAGAGTGGATGTTATCCACGTTACTTTTTCACACCAGATAAACCCATCATCAGCGCCAGCATTCCCTACAAATGCAAAACTCCCACCCATCCCAAGAAGTCTGGCTTCACAAGCAACTCTCTGTGTAATTTTCCCAAGGAAAACTTGCAACAGCTCCAAAAATTCAGTTGCTAAAAGAGGAACAATCTCCACACAGCTGTAGGAACCACCTATGGATTCTTCTCTCCTAGTGACCCACCAGCCCTTCCGCAATGAAGCCATGTGTGCCGGTGTTTCCTGCCCTCCAGGAGGAAAACAAGCAGCAATTCTACTCTCAGACCCCTCTCAACACACCCTTCACAATTCCAGTAATCCCAGGCTGGCCAGAAACATTTGTTTCCAGGTGTGGAGCTTGCAAGACTTGGTGCAAAACACAAAGACAGGAGGAGTTTGTCAATTTAAGTAAAATCAGGCACCACAAAATACCTTTTCTGCTTGTGTAGAGCGGAAAAAGAGATTCCTCTTCTCTCCAGGAAATCAGATCTGAGCAGAGGAAGAGAGGAAAAATCCTCTTTTCCTTTAGGGCCTTTGATGGGCTTCCTAGAATTTCTATACAAGGATGAAAGGTGCTTCCAATGAAATATTCAGGAACAAAAAAGCAGCACTAGAACTCTTCCTCTTCAGGAAGTCCCTTCAAAAATCCAAGCTGGATATGGATTTTTAGTGGCTCTCTGGGAGGTTTATTTGTTTGCCTTCCTTTTAATATGTGGAATAAATTTTCAGTGCATTCCCTGAGGAATCAACTGGTGTTTCTGCTCCTGGGGATTTGGCACTAAATCCCAGGAACCTGTTGATACCCTACCACAGGAATAATTCCGTGAGTTATTCTCACACACAGGGTTGGATTTTCCTTATCATTTGATGGCTGCCCAAAAATCCTTATCAGCCATTCCCATTTCCCCCCGCCCCCATTTATTGTCCAAGGTGAAATTTAGCTTCATAATTACATCTGTACTTACCAGAACACAAATGCCTCATTCGAGATGACTCAGAGAACAAAACCATATTTTAATACCTCCTGAGTTTTGCCCTGGTATTTACATAAGATTTCCAGCTGAAAATCTCCCTCCTTCGATCACTTCTGTGGGTTGAAGTGCTATATTTAATTTCCAAATGGGGAAAAATCAGGAAAAGAGTGTATTTGTTTCCTTCTGCCTCAAACTATTCACCAAAATTATGCTGCATGTAAATGAGGGGAGAAATCAGTTTCTATTCTAAAAAAAATCCACTTCTATGTCTTTTTTTTTAAAAATACAGGTATTAGCAATGCTTGGCCAGTGTGAAGAGGAATTCTCTGAGATCAGAATGAGCAAAACCAAGAGGAATTCAAGCTCTTGGATCTCCTAAAGGGACTGGGAGCCTTGGACATGCAGTCAGTTGGAAACAGCCCACAGAGGCACCTCGGCGATGATGAACATCATTAATTAAGTGATTAAATAAAGCAGACTCAAAATACACTTAGATTTGAGTGGGCCTTAGGGGTGCCAGATACTTCCGAGGTGTTCGTGTCAGAGGAGTGGGGACCACATGGACTAAGTACTGGGAAAATCCGATTGTTCTCCCTGACACTGTTATTGCTCCACAAGGGCTGGAAAAATGTGCCTGTGGAAGGTGGTTCCAGCTTGGGTTTGTAGTTGTAGGGGTAGGAGAAGTGCTGAGGGTGGTTTGTTGGGACTGTCACTGCTGCTCCGACCCGGAGCAGCCTCGGGAAGGGAGAGACATGACACTGAGAGAGCTAAATGAGGGAAGGAGCAGAAAATGAGGAGGATGGTGAGGAAGGAGAGTAGCACAACATACAAAACCTGCCACCACATCTACGGCTCATCACCAAAGCTGGGAGAACTTTCATTGCTGGGTTGGAAAAAAACTTATGAAAAGCTCTGGAATCAGGCAAGGTCTAAATTCCCCTTCTGGTCCTAACAAAGGTTTTAGTGCCTCATACAATCAGAGGGCTTGGGTGGGAAGGAACCATAAAGATCATTTAATTCCACTCCTTGCCATGGGTAAGGACACTGTCCACTACACCAGGTTGCTCCAAGCCCTGTCCAACCTGACCTTCAACACTTCCAGGGATGGGGCAGCCATGGCTTCTCTGCCCAACCTGGGCCAGGGCCTCCCCACCCTCACAGCCAACAATTCCTTCCCAGTATTCCATCTAACCCTGTCTTCTGGCAGTGGGAAGCCATTCCCCCTTGCCCTGTCCCTCCAGGCCCTTGTCCCAAGTCCCTCTCCAGCACTCCTGGAGAACCTTTAGGCTCTGGAAGGAGCTCTCAGGTCTCCCTGGAGCCTTCTCTTCTCCAGCTGAACCCCCCCAGCTCTCCCAGCCTGGCTCCAGAGCAGAGGGGCTCCAGGCCTTGGAGCAGCTCCGTGGCCTCCTCTGGACTCTCTCCAGCAGCTCCACGTTCTTGTGCTGTTGTTCCCCAGGGCTGGAGGCAGCTCTGCAGGTGGGGTCTCACCTGAGGGGATAGAGGGACAGAATCCCCCCCTCCTGTGGTGCCCACGCTGTGGGATCAGCCCAGGGCATGGGGGTTTCCCTGCGGGTACCCACGGACAGACCACGGTGAGTTTTTCATCGACCCAAACTGATCACCCACCAGGTTCACTCTACCCAGTGGGTCCCACGTTTCCCACATGTGGGTTCCTGCTCTTCCCACTCCCTTCCCACTCGCAATTGAGCACGTTTGGTTTGATCCTCAGCAATGGACTGAGCAGTTACTGTGGCTCCCCTCTGGCTCACGGGACGTGGGCTGAGACGAGCAGGATTAGGGGTTTTTTTATTTAAAACAGAGGCTTAACCCCCCGAGTGAAGTGCTCCTGCAGGATGTCAGCCACCAGCCTAATCCCTGCCTTGGCATCCACCACTGTTACATCATGCTCGGGCTGGAGAAGGGTGATGTCATTTTCCACACTCCTAGTTTCTCTCCACATCATATTCCAATCCGGGCATTCCCCTGGGTGCTTTCCCTAGGAGAGCTCCAACCCTTAACGCACCACGTGGTCTTCAGCTTGCAAAAAGGTTCTTTAACGGTTTTTAGGTTTGATCAAAGAAGGATGAAGAAAACAACTTTCAAAGCGACAGTGAAAGAAGAGGAGTGAAAAATGCAGGTTTTAATTTCTAATGACAAGACAAAAAAAAGAGGAAAAGTAGAATTAAAAATAGTACAAACTTAGCTGCAACGGCCCGTTTTTGTGTGTCACTTCTCTAAATGTCCCTGCAAACTCTGTACTTTACAAGCCAAAGCCCCGAGCCCAGCACTGTCCCCAGCTCCTGCCACATCCTGGCACAGAGCTGCCCCTCTCCTGCTGGAGCCGGGAGCAGCGGCATGTCCTGCCAATGGATTGCATCCAAGGGATGCAAGGGGCCATGATGTTTTGCAGAACTTATGGGTGGATTTTCCAAGGAATAAAAATAGCCTGGAATGTCCCTCTCCTATGACACCACATCGTGCCCCAACACGATGCCGAAACAGGAATCTGTCACTCCATCAGTGACAAAGGGCTCTGATCTACAGGGAGTTTGGGTGACAGTTTCCAACTTCACATATCAGCCACCTTCCTGTGCTCTCCCTTCTCCAGGACCCATTTCCCAGGTCCTTCCACACCCCCCTACCTGATTTCCAGGTACCTCACAATCACCTTCCTGGACAAAGACCTCTCTCCATTACTCAGAGGCACCTTTAAGGCATTTTCCAAACCATGTCAACACCCTTCCTAAAAAATCCCAATGGGACAAGTCAAAGCAATGGGTTTATCCAGAGTGACAACGTTCCTGTGTCAACATCACCACGCTGATAAGGAAGTCCTTCAGAGCTATTAGGAATAGCTCTGCTAATGTGGGGATATAGCTAATATAGAAACTAATAAACCATTAATCACTAAATATAAAAAAATAATTATTTAAAGACAATTAAAACCATTTTGAACATTGTCATCATGGGTCAGTGTGTCCACCCTGCTTGCCATGGGGTGGGCATCAGAGGGGGCCGTTCTGCCCCTCTATCCCCTCAGGTGAGACCCCACCTGCAGAGCTGCCTCCAGCTCTGGGGAACAACAGCACAAGGACATGTAGCTGCTGGAGAGAGTCCAGAGGAGGTCAAGGAGATGCACCAAGGCATGGAGCCCCTCTGCTCTGGAGCCAGGCTGGGAGAGCTGGGGGGGTTCAGCTGGAGAAGAGAAGGCTCCAGGGAGAGCTGAGAGCCCCTTCCAGAGCCTAAAGGGGCTCCAGGAGTGCTGGAGAGGGACTTGGGACAAGAGATGGAGAGACAGGGCAACGGGGAATGGCTTCCCACTGCCAGAGGTCAGGGTTAGATGGGATATTGGGAAGGAATTGCTGGCTGTGAGGGTGGGGAGGCCCTGGCCCAGGTTGTGCAGAGAAGCTGTGGCTGCTCCATCCCTGGAAGGGTTGAAGGCCAGGCTGGACAGGGCTTGGAGCACCCTGGTCTAGTAGAAGGTGTCCCGGCCCATGGCAAGAGAGTGGAATGAGATTTCTTGAATGACCCTTCCAAGTCAATCCATGCTATGAATCCAAGATCCTCACACTACCTCACAAACACTCCTAAGGAAATGGCTCACATCATTCCTGTGCTAACACAATCCCCGAGGAATAACATGGGAATTGTCAGTGTGCTCCTGCAACCGCCCTCTCCTTACTCATCCTCCTGTCATTCCATGGATGGAAACCAGGAAAACAAAGTGGAAAACCTCACAGGAGAATGACCTAAGTGGTTGTGTTGAAGACCCACCTGTCGTGTCTCACCGGTGGCAGGGCAGGTTTGGAAAAGGACAGATGGGAGACCCTATCCCATCCTATGCCATCCCATCCTAGAGCAGAGCCTGCTGGGTATTTTTAGGGCTGATTTCAAGTCCATAACACTGTCCTATGGCAGCTGTGACTGTCTGGGACCTGCTGGGGTCACCCCTTCCAGAACCAGCCCCAAGTCACAGGAAAAGCAAAAGGAACCAACACAAATCTCATCAGCAATTTCCCCCCACTCCCAACTGCGGAGTCACATGGGTCCAAACATCATCCTCCTAAAAAGATTCCAGTCAAAGCCTTCAGATTTGGGCAGCATGGGTAGAAAATGGCTCCTGTGACAGCCCAAAAGAGAAAAGGAAGGAAAAACCCACTGCCTCTTCCTGAAATAAATCTCTTCCAGAAAATGACGCTGCAGTTCTCCCCATGGAGCAGAGGAGGAGAGGAGATCCAGGGACCACCCCTACTGAAAGGGGCTTTGGAGCAATCCTGAGCCCACCACAGAGCTGCAGAAGTCCAGAGACACCAGCCAGCCAGTTTGGAAGGGTCCAAGGTGACACAAGGGTGTTTTCCTCCACCTTTGTGCACCCAGAGCCTGTTGTATCAACAGCACGCCCTGAGCTCTCATCCAAGGATGTAAATCAGTGGATAGATAAGCTGGAGAAGTCATCATATGACCTGACCTGAGAAGGAACCTGGAGGCCACATTTAGGGCCATTTGCTCAGCACAGAACACCCCCATCCTCACGGAGGAGTTCAAGGCACCACCAAAAATAGCCCTGGAGCTTTTGTGAGCCAAGTCCTGCCTTTGTATCGGCCCTTCCCAAGCAGAGGGACATCGCAGAAAAACTCGTTCTGCCGGTGCATCACCGGCATCGTTACAGGTTATTTTTACCCATTTTTTGGCAAACTTCCTCCAAGAGGAATTATTTCTCATCACACCTCAGCTGTCACCGCTGGAGAGGCAAAGCTTGTGCAATGCATCCTGCCTAGCCACAGAGCTTTTCCACCTCCTCCTCCTCCTCCTCCTCCTCCTCCAGCTGATGACAAACAGCCTCAGGCTGAGGAGAAAATCAACCTAAATTTAATCACGTTGGGATTGTACGCAAAAATCCCACATTCCAACCAAAATGACATCCCACGTGGGAAGGGCTGACTTAGTCACCCAGGAGTGGTTTGCTTTCATTCCTTGAAAACTTTTCACACGATCCTAGTAGAAATTCCAGTAACTAAAAGGACTCGGTGAAATGAAAGTGTCTTTTCAGTGATCAGATGCAATTAAAGGAATCCTTTAAAGGGATGAGAATGGATTTGAGGACGGGAAGAGCAGGGGGAGCAGGAAGTTGGTTACAGGCAGAGCAGGCCACGGAAAATCAGCATTTCCCTTCCTAAAGTCCTGATTTTGGACTTTGTTCAGGAGTCCTGAAATCCCAATGTCTTCCTTGTTTTTCCAGACATCAGTGCCAAATAAATAGCAGGAACACAGTTAACACACAGGATTTTCCCCAGTGGCACAGGAGTGACTGAAACAGCTTTTGGAGGATGCGGCTGCCCCATCCCTGGAAGTATCCAAGGCCAGGTTGGACAGGGCTTGGAGCAACGTGGGACAGTGGAAGGTGTTCCTGCTCATGGCAGGGGGTGGAATGAGATGGGATTTAACCCAAACCACTCTGGGATTCTAGGGAGTTCAGCAGGTTTGGGAGATCCTCAGACACAAACTGTTCCACCAGATCCCAGACCATCTCCCACACGCCATTTTATGGGAATGTCAGGGCAGAGGATCGTATCATAAAGTGACAAACCCATGAAAACAGCCTAAAAACCCCAATGTCGATTAAAAAAGGAAGGATGCTGCAGCCCGTGCAGGAATTCCATGCAGGAATCCATGCAGTGACAAAACCACTACTTGCCCCCACCCCTACTGCATCACCAGGCGCAGGGAAAAACGAGAAACCTCATCCCACAGCGAGGTTTCTTTTGAAGTTCTGCCCTCTCAGATTGCCCTGAGATGCTTGTTTGGCCCTTCAAAGCTTCGTGGGGTTTCCTTTTTACTCCCTGACTATTTCTCTGCCTGTTCCAAACACACTCGTCAGCAGCAGCTCTTCAAAGGGATCCCGCGGAGCTCTTCCATAATAACTCGTGGTGACAACGCGTCTCCCAGCTAATGGGCTTTGGGATAAGTAGGTGCTTCCAGCAGTTTTGCCACTCTCTATTCCATTAAGTGTCCTCACGCTTCAGGACCGAGAATTTTCATCCCACTTTCTTCATGCTATTAATTAGTTTGTCTCGTTCCCACTTTTTCTCCTGTAATATTTTTCAGGCTCAGGATTAGTTGCAACTGTGATCTCTCCCTTTGTTGGTTTTTTTTAGCATCTTAGGTAATGATATGCCACTTGGCCCTGGAACTTCATTCCTTTTTCCTTGTAATGGTCCGAAAAAGGCATCAGACTGCCCCACTACGAGGACATAAGAGAATGAAACATCATGCTCTTCACTCCAATGAAACACTTTTTTCCTCTCATTATGCTCTGCAAAGCTTCTCTGTCTTGTGCTCCTGCCAATTAACTGTTAACATGCTAAAAATTCAATGTTCACACTGAAAATTCAACGTTCATGCTGCAAATCCAATGTTCTCCCTGTCCTGAAGCCCTAAACACCCTAAATAAGCATCCTGTGGTGGTTATTCCTGGACATGCCAAGTCTCTTGTGCTCCTCAGGAAAAACTCATCCCACGTAAAGAAGGTCAGGGTGAAGGGACACTCACTGACATGAGAAAACAGCACTGAATGGTTTTGTGGCACCAGAAGGGACAGATGTGCCCATCCCACTGCTCCTGGGCAAAGGTTCTCTCCTTTCCCCTTCTCCTAGAGGACACAAATCCAACTCTCCTCCCACTCCAAGAATGTCCTCTGGGTCAGCTGAGCCAGCACAGACTGAGGACAATGAACATGAGCGGATGAAATGACAAGGAAAGCAAAGGCTGGCAGGAGACCTGGACTCCTGCTTTCCTGTCCCACTAAAAACGTGGTTCAAGGATTGTCAACCCCTGCTTGTTTCTGCACATCTTATATTTTCAGGAGCCAGAATATTTGGGTTTGCAAATCTCCCCTGAATTGCACCAGCCCTTTTCCACCTCATCAGGAGCTGATTCCATATGGACCTGCAGCTGCACCTGTGCGTGCAGAAGGAAAAGCATTTCCCAGACTCAGATGCAGTTTGGGTGCTCTGGTCACACAACAGTTCCAGGGGTCCTTCCATGGCCACATGACCACCAGCACGGAGCACCCGCTGCAGAGGGGCATTCAGCCACTTAAACAGAGACAGGATCCCAGGACCACAGCATGGATTGGCTTGGAAGGGACCTTAAAGATCATCCAGTTCAATCCCATGCCATGGGCAGGGACACCTTCCACTAGACCTGGTTTCTACAAGCCCTGTCCAACCTGGCCTTGGACACTTCCAGGAATGGGGCAGCCACAGCTTCTCTGCACAACCTGAGCCAGGACCCCCCACCCTCACAGCCAACAGTTCCTTCCCAACAACCCTTCTAACCCTGCCCTCTGGCAATGGGAAGCCATTCCCCCTTGGCCTGTCCCTCCAGGCCCTTGTCCCAAGTCCCTCTCCAGCTCTCCTGGAGACCCTTTAGGCCCTGGAAGGGGCTCTCAGGTCTCCCTGGAGCCTTCTCTTCTCCAGCTGAAGCCCCCCAGCTCTCCCAGCCTGGATCCAGAGCAGAGGGGCTCCAGCCCTTGAAGCAGCTTCGTGGCCTCCTCTGGACTCTCTCCAGCAGCTACATGTCCTTGTGCTGTTGTTCCCCAGGGCTGGAGGCAGCTCTGCAAGGTGGGGTCTCACCTGAGGGGATAGAGGGACAGAATCCCCCCCTCCCGTGGTGCCCACACTGTGGGATCAGCCCAGGGCACGGGAGGGTTCAGGGCTGGCACTCAACATCTGCTCCACAACATCTGCTCTACATGTGCTCCACAAAACCTGCTTCCAACTGGACACACAACTCAGTCCCCTCAGTTCCTTTGGGATTTAGGACACTCTTTTTCCACTTATAATTATGAATACACAGTAAGTTAAATACAAGGCGTGTTTATAGTGACACTCATCACATCAAACAACGAGCTCCCAACTGCTTTCCAAAATTAAAGGAAGGGAAGAATCAGGTCATTTGGTGCCCAAGAAGTTGTCTCACATCTTTTCTTTCCCTTCTGTTGTGCAATTTCACATCAGATTTCTTCTGAAAGCGTGAATTAATTCATTAACTAACCCTCAGGGATAAAATGTCCCTGGTCACAAATGGCTGAAAATTATTAAGATCTGCTAAAATAAAGCATTTTAACAGTAAAATACCAACAGAGTTACATGAAAACATCATGGAAACAATCTCCTTTTTTTTTTCTGGGGGAATGTAAAAGAGGCTTCACTAACAGATGTATTTAATTTGATAACAAGTTTTTCCTCATTGGATGAAGAACATGGGAAAAATGCAGAGACTGGTAAAAAACAGAGAAGCAGGTGATGGACACCAGGCTGATAAAGGGAACAGATGGGATGGAAACAGGGCAGGGATGGTTGAGGAGCTCAGACATGTCTCCGGCACGATGGAAAGGGGAAATGGAACCCCCTGGAAAGGCTGGATTTGGGAGAGGTCAATGACTGTGAATCAAGGCATGGACTAAAGGCCATGGAGCCCTGCAGCAGAGTAGGGAAAAAACTGAATTCCTTGAATTATTTAGAAGCAGGAAGGCAGACATGGCCCAGGAGGGCAGCTCCTCACACACATTAACAGGGTGCTCAGATTCCAAGCAGGAGCAAGAGAAGGATTTTTAACAACCTCCAAGTTCTCCACCAAGATCTGACCCAACGTTCTGCTCATGCATCAGCCACAGGTTTCCCACCAAACACCAATCAAAGCACTTGATACTGATCTGGGTTTTTCTTTTAAATACCTTAAATGTGGCTTATGAAACTTCCCTACCTCAGCCAGAGAACTGAAAAGGAATAACACATGATAAAAAGCTGAGTCTGGAGATGGGGGGCACTTGGAGAAGGACAACAGCATCCCACAGGTATCATTTACTGCCACTAAAATCCCGTTTTTCCCTATTTCACCGATGATGCCTCCTGTACTTTACCTTATTAAGGAGAAGAGGACCGTGGCTGCAGAGATGCCCAATGGTCAAGACAGGTCTGTATCCAAATAGTCCAATCACACCACTGATGGCTCTGTGGATTCCACAGCCTTTTCCCAGGGTCCTTCCCATGGCATTTGATTTGCTAAATGAAGTGGTCTTGTCCAGCTCTTTGTTCCCAAACCCATGCACTGCTCCCGGCTCCATTAATCCACCATCTGCCTCCTGACAAAGGCATTGTTTTGGACACCGGCCCGAGCCCTCAGAACACAAGTGCCTCCTTTCATGTCCATGCCTCCTTTTCCCTGAGTTTATCCCCAGCCTGAACCTTCCCAACCTTCGCACCCGCCCAAACTACGCCGTCGTTTCAACCACTGCATTAAATTTCCATCCATCCAGCTGCTGTAAAAGGGAAAACAAAAGGCTGCAGGAGCAGCTCCAGGCCAGGTGAGCCAGTGTGGCTCAGGAGATAAGAGGCAGCTGCCAGAGGTGAAGCCAAGCAGTATTTATGGATGGGATGTCCTTGCTCATTGGAATTTCGAAGGTGCTGGAGATGCAGATGGAGAGCTCCAATCAAGCTCATGTTTGCCATGGGTGCCACAGCCTGGAGAGGCTGCAACTACAAAGCAGAGCTGATTTTCCCTTTCAATGCCAGGTCTCCCCTCGACTGCCTCCTCCTTCATTTCAGATATTGCAGCAGCTCCAGCAACACAGGGACATCCTCAAAATCTAACACAATGGTCAGACCCCATTCCTGAACGATCCAGTGAAGAATTAGAAAACCTGCTGGCACATTTCCCTTTGGAGGGGGCTTGGAGCAACCTTAGATAGTGGAAGGTGTCCCTGCCCATGGCAGGGTGTGGGACTGGATGAGTTGTAAGGTCCCTCCAACTCAAACCATTCTGTGATTCTCTGAGGTCTGTCTGCAAGTGGTCTCCACGAGGACAGTACCTTCTACCCAAGCATCAAGAAGTGCCAGTGTAAAACATTTCGTTTTACCTAAATCCTGCAAAGACAAGCAGAACAAACCCAGGAGAAGGCTCTGGTCTCACCTCAACTTCCAGAAAGGAAAACGTTTCAAATGAGTTCCCAAATGCTCAAACCACTGTTTCCAAAAAAAAAAACAACCCCAAGCCACAGGCTCGTGTTTCCATCAGAGCACAACGACAAGGCAGTGAGGAGCAGGGATGTGACATCACTGCAAATCCCTCAGAGGAGCCTCTCCAGGCACTCAGGGGCTACGACTCGGGAAAAGGCCCGGGAAAAGTAGAGTAGACGTCCAGTCCCAGCTCTGATCCCCCAAAACCTTGAAGGAAAGGATTCCTCAAGGCCAACTGCGTCTGCTCTGCCCATTCTGGACTCTGAGGGGGTGAAAATTGTTACAGCAGGACCCTGAGGGTGCAGGTCATGGAATGATCACACTCGCATTAATCATACCTTGGAAAGCATTTGTCTGTGGAGCTGGTGGCCACACGTACTCCAAAACTGAGGAAAGGGGCCAACAAATCTCAGCCCCTGTGCTGAGTACAGAGCCTGGAACACTCCAGTGTGGAGCAGAGGCTCGGAGGAGCCTCATCAAAGCTCAGAAACCATCCCAAACCAAAGACCTCAAGGCTTTTTACATGGAATCCCAGCCTGGTGTGGGTTGGGAGGGACCTTAAAGATCTTTCAGTTCCATCCCGTGCCATGGGCAGGGACACCGTCCACTAGTCCTAGTTTCTCCAAGCCCTGTCCAACCTGGCCTTGGACACTTCCAGGGATGGGGCAGCCACAGCTTCTCTGCCCAGCCTGGGCTAGGACCTCAGCACTCTCACAAATAATTCCTTCCCAATATCCCATCTAACTCTACCCTCTGGCAGTGGCAAGCCATTCCCCTTGTCCTGTCCCTCCAGGCCCTTGTAGTCTCTCTCCATGTTTCCTGCTGGCTCCTTCAGGTCCCAGAAGGCCACGATTAGGTCACCCTGAAGCTTCTCTTTCTCCAGGCTGAACAATCCCAACTCTCTTGGCCTTTTGTCCCAGCAGAGCTGCTCAAACCCTCTGATCATCTCGGTGCCTCCTTTAGACTCGCTCCAACAGCTCCATGTCCTTCCTGTGCTGGATCCCCAGGGCTGGAGGCAGCTCTGCAGGTGGGGTCTCACCTGAGGGGGCAGAGGGGCAGAATCCTCCCCTCCCCTGCTGCCCAACAGGTAGGGGGTAGAACAAGATCTTCTTTAAGGTCCCTTCCAACTCAGGCCATTCCATGATTCTAAGTAATCTCCAGAAGAAGAGTGGTTATAAAAGTCCTAAACTTGTCTAGCCATGTTTTTAAGTCTGTGCCCAAGATGCAGGAAAAAAACAGCTGAACCACCACACCATCAAATATCCCTGCCAAAAACACCGGCAGAGCCTCCGGGGGCCCTTTGCCAGGGGAGAGTCGAGCCTTCCACAAAGGCAACAATGAACCTTCAAAGATAAAGGCTGGTAAGAGTTGTTGAGCTGAAACACACAAGCTCAAAAGTGGTGAAAAGACACTTTCTCTCCCAGGAAAAAAGGAGTCAAAATATGCGCAGCTGACCCCGACAACACACCAAGAGTCAGGGTTTTTGCAACAACACCAGGTGGCTCCCCCAGACACTGCTCGGGATGTTGGAAGTCCCTACAAAGGCTGGGAGAGGGAATGAGGTGGGAGCGCTCCCAGCCCTTCAGCTGGGGGATACAGGAACAGGAGAGGCAGAGACAGCCAACACAAGGAGTTCAGCCGAACACAACCGACTTATTTTGGAGAACGCAAGAGGAAAAAGAGGTGTTTCTGCAATGAATTCCAAATTTTTGAGAAGCCCATTTTGATCACCCGCAAACCTGGCTGATGGAGTTGTGGCAGCTCCAAAGCACCACAGAGGACCGGGGCGGGGGGAATACGAGGAAAAGCTCATGGGAGGCTCCTGCAAAGACCTGCAGCTCCTGCCAGACAGGGACCAGCACTGATACAGGTGCTTCAGAACCCAGGAAAAATTATCCTGGCGGTCCTGGACCCTCTGCTGCGGGATGAAGCTCAAGGAGCGACGTGGGGAGATTAATCAGAGGCACTCAGCAGCACCCAGCTGGGCTTTGGAGAACCCTCACACAGCCACAAGTCATCAAAGCACTTCAGACCCAGCAGGATAAAATGCAAACCTTCCAGGAACGGCACACAGGGAGAGCCAATCATTTCCTAAATGCATCCCCGTCAGCTGCTCCGATGTTATTTTGGCATAAATAGACGAAAGCTGAACAGAAACTCCGAGTGCACAACTCAAAGCACCGAAAACCATCCCAAGAGTTGCCTTTTTAATAAAAAAAAAAAAAAACTTCCACTGACCTCTGCTAGTTTGTATGGCAGGATCAGCTTCTCCCCAACTGTCACCGTCTTCCTGGTCACCAGGGCCTCAAAGAGCATCTCCTCCTTCACCTGAAACAGAAATACTGACGTTAGGGACTATAATCACTTCTTCTAAATCCAATTGTTAATTTAAAAAAGAATAGCATTTCAAGTTGAAAAATTTCAAATTCGATGTAAATTTAAAATTCATGAATGGATTTTAAAAAAAATAAAGAAAACACTTTGGGCAGCCCTTGCAGGGTTAAGGCCAATGGATAGGAGCAAGGCAGCGTTTGGGAGGAGCCAGCTCAGCATCAGAAACCAGACACCACAGTACCCAAAGGAACCTGATTTCCCACATTTCCAGCATTGCCCATTGGTTTCCTTCCTTCCTGATGTGGCTCCTCCTTCTCACACTTTTTGTTGGCAAAGAAGTCAACTTTCTAGAGCTGTCAAGATGAAATCCTACAAATCACTCTACGATCAGCCAAACGGCGTTGTCAGTTTAAGAGATACCTGAGTGTTTTGAGGTGGGACGCAGATGCGGATCCTTCATCTCCTGGCTTGGAGGGACCACATGGTACAGAAACACACTTGGCAAGGATGGGATGTAATCCCTGCCTCTCCCAGGGTCTCTGCCTGGAATCACCACCCCATGGAGCTTAATCTCGATTCCTGTGTCCCCTCGGAGCACCAACACCCCGGGCATGGCCAGACCAACTTGACTGTCACTGAAGGTTACAGTGTGAGGGCACCCGACTCCTGATGCCAACAAGGAGCCATTGGAGCTTTCCAAAGATAAACCCAACGACTAAGGACACCTGGAGCAGCTTCCCCATTGCCTGCACCCTGCTCTTCCTCCTCCAGTAGGTGTGACCCACTAAAACAGGGACAAACCCCACCGGCGCAGAGCACCAAAGGGAAGAACCTCCCTTATTCCTTCCCTCTGTGCCCTGGGAGTTGCACTCCGAGGTCACGGTTTGTGGATTTTTGCTTTCTGGTGCTGAAGGGCACGTCCTGCTCTCCCTCTCAGACACGGCCCGAAGGAGTCTATGTCTTAATTACAGGGACAAAATGCAGATTTAAGGCTTCAGCGCCACACTCAAATGGAACCAGCGCCAAGGGCCGACCGGGCAGAGCTCCACGGGCCAGGGAAGGGTGACCGGCTGGGAGCGCCGGCAGAGCACGGCGGGATCAGCCAGGCAAGGGCTGGGCTGGAGCCAAGGCAGGCAGGGATTGCTTCTCCAGCACTGCTGGGTTGTTATCTCAGAGCAGCTGAAGGAAAATGAACCATTTCCAACTGGACAGCGAGAAAACATCAGGTTTTGTCTCTCCCCCCCATATTTGAGAGAGGGATTACAGCGCTGAGGGCTCGTTCAAAAGCTGCCTGGGGTGGAGTAACAGCAAATACATTCAGATTTCTATCAGCTCTTCTTGGAAAAGAGCTGGAGGTTTTCCTCAGGCTTTCGATCAAATAACCAGAGTCAGAAAGGACCTGAAGGAACGGCTGGAGCTGTGTCAGGGCAGGGTCAGGTTGGATATCAGGGAAAGGTTCTTCCCCCAGAGGGTGGTTGGGCACTGACCAGGCTCCCCAGGGCAGGGGGCATGGCCCCAAACCTGCCAGAGCTCAGGGAGTGTTTGGATGATCCCCTCAGGGACGGGGTGGGATTGTTGGGGCGTCTGTGCAGGGCCAGGAGTCAGACTTGATGATCCTTGTGGGTCCCTTCCAGCTCAGGATATTCCGTAACTCTGCAAAGTTTTCTGACTCGAGTTCTGGCTCGAAATGTTGCATCTGATGAAGATGAAGATGGCCCTGCTCATTGCAGGGGTGTTGGACCAGACGAACTCTGGAGGTCCCTTCCAACCCAAATCATCGCGTGATTCTACAAAACTCCGCCTGGAAAACGGATCCAGAACAAAAAGCTGGATGCAAGCACTGTCTGTCTCATAATCTTCACCTCCCCAATTACTTTCCAAGATGTTTATCACATCAGCAGCACGATGTTTGTGGGGTCCCTCCGGGAAGCTGAAGACAATTCTTTAGCAGAAGACCCTGAGCACATAAATCTCCCGTGGAGGCCAAATCCAAACAGCGCCGACGCACGGGGAGATCTGGCAAAGCTCATCGAGGGCACCTGGTAACTTTATTTACCTTTCTTTGCATCAGGGCAGGTTACTAAACCTACAAACTGAATATAAAACTGCTCCATTGAGCAAGGACAGAATTTACCTCCTACCTCAACAAAAATAATTTCCCCTGTTAGTATATCTACAACAATCAAAATGCTCCTGCTCTTCTAATGGAAAAAAATCCCTCTCTTAAGCTCAACTAGATCATTCCTAAGAGATTGTTTTTGTTGATAAGCCCCTAGATGAGCCTTTCCAAGCCTTCCCCCCAGCAGCACCGAGGTTTTGCCCAGTTTTCCACGAGGCTCCGGGATTTCTGCAGAGATATTTGCAGCGCTTGCACCGGACCCCCCGTCTGCTGGATCCATCAGGCAGCCTTGACATCACTCCCCAGCACGGCGTTTCAGCAGAGTTTAAACAAAGGCCCTGAAAAACCTGCCAAAAGCATCACATAATCCACGGGCTGTGTCTATTCCTGACAAAAAAAAATGGAATCAGGGGTTTACTGTAAATGAAACAATGACGTGCAGAGTCTGGCCAAAACCCGATATTGCAGTTTGCTGTTTCAACAAACGCTGGGCTGGAGGGTTTAATAAAGCAAAGACGTGTTGGATGGGGTGTTGGTATCTCTGGAAACCAAATCCATCGCAGGTCATCCTCTCCTCCCAGATTCCTCCCGAAACCCTCCATGGCGCTCCATTTTATTGGGACACAAATCCTGTTATCCAGAGGCAGGATGGCTGTGCAGTGGTGTTGCATTGACTGCTGCAGCAGAGAATGTGCCCCCCTTGTCCTGGGAGCTTCCAACATAATCCCAGCTCCCAAGACTCTGGGGCAGATTTCCCTTCAGAGAGAGAAAACACCTTAGTTTTGCCTAAATGTCTCCTTTTCTCCAGGTGTTGGTTCCCTTGGCCAACCCAGCTCCTGCTTCTCTGAGCCTTTCCACCAACTCCAGGTGGATTTTTGCCTTCTCTTTTCTGTGTCAAATCCTTGACTGAACAAATCCAGTGAGCCCTTGGAGCATAAAAACCAACCCAAACCTTTCCCCAGAATAAGGAAATGTTGGATCACAGAAGAGGAGGTTTCTCCCATCATTTGCTCCACTCCAGACTGTCCCACCAGGCTCCCGGTGGCTCCATGAATGGAAGTCCAACTCTTTGTCAACTCCTATTATTTTTATTCTGTGATGATTTTCCAGTCTTAGCAAGTAATGCCAAGTCTTAGGGAGGGGATTAACAACTTTTTCAAGCCAATTCATAATTTTAGTAACAATGGGAAAAGCAAAAGTGTTCACTGTGCAGTGACCACAATTAAAAAAAAAAAAGTAATAAAAGTAATTACCCAAATGAAACCAAATACAAAGTGTCAAATGTTTCAAGCAGCGGTTTTGGTGTCTGGCTGAGAAGAACTCATCACACTGAATGTGGGGAGTTGGGAGCAGCCAATTCGTGAGCTGAGTAGGATTGGATGCTCCTTGTAATGATGTTCCATCTCTGAACTCTTTGGTTCTCCCTTTTGGTCAAACCTGACCAACAATAACCTCTGCTCAGGTCTGCAACAAACCTGCCATTCCAGAAAGGGAAATCAATTCTGACAATGGGATTACTGCCCTGACTCCAGCTGATTTCAGGGGCTCTGTTGGAAAGCTGACACCTGGAGGCAGCCAATGTCTGCAGTTCCATGGATAAATTACCGCATAATGCAAATGTGAGGACAAGTAATGACAGTTCCCCAAACCCAGCAAGGCATTTCCCCACATCACCCCTGAGATCTGCGCTGCCCTAATTAGTTAACAAGCCTTTTATGTTCCCTGAAGTCATTTACCTTACAAAGGCATTACCAAGACAAACAGAAATCCATAATTTTGCTCACCTACACCAGAGTCGAGAGGTTGGATTTTTTTCAAAATGGTGAAAAATATATTTTTATTTTTTTATTTTTCCATCCTGCTGACACTACCTGGGCTGCTGTTCCAGACCATGGCATTAAACCACCCCTGGATTTCTCTGGCTCAGCTGATGCATCATTTCACATGTTCAGGAGTAAAGAACACGCCAATACCTCAGATGGTGTAGATGTTTCAGAAGAGCTTGTTTGCAAAGTCAGGGCAGACCCAAAGCCTGGAACTCTTCCAGGCCCCTAAACCACCCTCTTATCCAAAGCTTTTTAAAAAAAAATTACTTAACTCACTTGGCCACTTTTACAGGGTAAAATCAACAACATTCTCCTCCCAACTCATACTTTCCTTGTGTTTATATTTCTGCCATCTCCGAGGCCAAGACACAAAGAGCATCCAGCTGCTCATCCCCAGACTTTACAGAAGCTTCCTCTCCCTAAATTCAAGGCATTAATGAAGTGCTACGAAAATCCCTGAGAGAGAATTCCCAAGTTCTTTGGGTCAGGAGACAACACAATTATTGAATGGAAGGAATGGGAAGAGCATCAGGTGTCCACAAAATGACGAGTTACCTTCTGATGCTTGTCATAAAATCCCCAAAAATGAACCATCCAGACCATCCAGGGAGTACAAAAAGATAAAGAGAATTGTTAGAACCAACTACAAGAGTAACATTTCACTTCCAAGTGGTTTAAGGCACTTGAAGAGAAGGGAGTGCAAGGAGAGCTTCTGACCACCTCTGTCCAGGTGTTGAATCCCAGAATCCCAGAATACATGGAGTTGGAAGGGACACACAAGTATCAGTGACTCCAACTCAACCCTGCACAGGACCATCCCCAAGAGTCACACCATGGGCCTGAGAGCTGAGTCTTACATGGTCTTACAGCTTCTCAGACAGGTATTGGAACAGACCTGAGAAGCACCAGGGCACTCGGAGGGTCGGCCACTGCATACGCTTCCCACCCAGACCTGCTTTGCAGTCTTTCCTATTTAACCACATAAACAGGATTTCCTGTCACCGAAACCTCAAGCTGAAGAGAAGGGGCAAAAAACCTGCAGTAAAAACCTCACTAAGACACCTTTCTAACTGACCAGTGGCAAACGGGAACAGCCCACGGGGAAGGGAACACATGAGAACTCGCTCCAATAAACTGTTATAAATCAGAGGTGGCTCCTCTGGAGGGAACATTTCGGGAGGGAAAGCCAAGCCTTACCTCCAGCAGCTCCGACACAACAGGCAGGATTTCGGGGTTACAAATATCAATGGAGTCATCCCTGTAGGTCTTCTTTTTGTAGCGGATGTTCCCCAGGTGCAGGATCGCCGACAGGAGAGAGAAGATCCTACAGGAAACACAGACAATTCCTCTTCACTCGGCTGCTTTTTCATAAAGCAAATTAAAAAATCTCCAAGGGCCATCTTCCTATTTGGCTCAGTCTTCTAATTCTCAATCCAAAGTGTCCAATTCACCTCACGCCAAAAAGGCTTTCACTGTCATGTCCAAACCTTGCACTTCCTTGGAAATCACCTAACACATCAAACCCGGGCTACAATGTGATCCCCCGCGTTGTAAGAAAACTAGAGACCCTTGAGCGATCCTGATATCCAGAGGAAATATTACCATGCCACTGCCTAAAGGAAGAGGGGGAGTGGGCTCAGCCAGCCTTAGTGCCCTGGCACATGTTTGTCACCTTCTCACCTCTAGGCCAAAGCAGGAAGTCTACACAAAACAGCCCAAAATGTTTTTATAATATATAAGCAGCCGAGACACAGAGAAATAAATTTATCCAGCCAATGTTTCTGTTTTGGGGGAAATTTGGCAATTTTTAAGTTGTATTTTCCTCCAGAAAAACTGGATCACAGACTCAGAATACCCTGAGTTGGAAGGGACACATAAGGATCATCAAGGCCAGCTCCTGAGTCATGGGTGACTTCAGCTATAAACTCTGCCTGTCCCTATTCCTACCCTCTCTAATCCTGACTAATCCTAAATTTGATTCCCAGTCATGCCACCAGCTCATCTGGACAACAACCCTTCACCTCTCCACACCAGCCCTTCCTTCTCTCCAAACCGGAGGTACTGATTCCTTGTCGTGAATTACAGGGATGCAATTATCACAATCTCTCTGTTTCCCCAGAGGTGAAACCTCAACTTTGGACATAAAAAAACCTACTTATAAAAGTATAACAATATTTAAACTGTCCTTTCTAAGCTCAGCTGGAGATGGCTCCTTGTTCGTGTCACGGTTGTGCAACGCCAAGCACGATAAAACTGCTCGTATAGTGAAGAACCCCCTTTATTTTTGACAAGTAAAATTCACCAGGAGAAACACAAGGAAAAACCATTGCACAGTGGATCAAAAGTGTGAATTTACTGCGCCAACCAGCTCTGCCTAGTCCTGACACTGAGCAATTGCTTCTCTCTGGCAATTAAACCCCCTGGCTGCACCCTTGACAAACCTTGCTGCTGAAACCTGATAAAGATGCCGCCCGACATGGAACGTATCCACACTGGAAGTTTATATTCCCGGGGTTATCCATGTGTGTGGCACAGACAGAGGAGAAGCAGTTTTAATTTCAGGATTGATTTGTTACAAGTGGGGGATAAAGGACGAGCTGCTGAAAATTGTCGGTCGGGTGGAAACATCTTTGCCATCATTTTTTTATTTCAAATTCATCCCAACCTACTCAAGACTCTCAAGCCAACAATCAACTTGAGAGGAACTACCCTGGGGATTTGGCTGAAGATGACCCCAATAGAAGTCCTTGTAGTCAGTGGAAGGTCCTGAATTGCAAGCCAAGTAAAAAGCCCAGTTTTCCAAACAGAAATCCCGGTGACTTAGGGGGAAAAATGAGCCTACAGAGCTGTAATTGCACGGAAAGGGTTAAGTTTGAGGAGCGATGATCAGGATTTCTGATTGAACCAGGATCTGGATTCATGACATGCAGAGCAAGCCATGATTATTCATGAACAGTTGAAAAGTACTTCAAGATGTCATTCCTGCCAACGCTCCGTTTGCGTGATGAGAATCCTTAACTATGGTAATGAGCCTGGAATCACCGGATGGTTTGGGCTGAGAGGGACCTTAAACTCAGCTCCTTCCACCCCCTGCCACGGGCAGGGACACCTTCCACTATACCAAGTTGCTCCAAGCCCCGTCCAGCCTGGCCTTGGACACTTCCAGGGATGGGGCAGCCACAGCTTCTCCAGACAATGTCCTTCCAGAGCCTCACCAACTCCTTCCCAAGGGTCAGGCTCACTCAGGTCAGGCCATGATGGAGGTGACCTTAACTAATACAATGGAAAATGAACTCACTGTCTGCGTGTCTTGGGCAGGAATCCCACCATCTCCATGGCCAGCTGTAACCGCTCAAAGTCGTGTTTCAAGTCCTCCCCTTCCACGGAGAAGCAATCCTGGAAATTCCAACACAAGGAGTGAGCACCAGGAGAAACTAACCCAGAACACATCCAGATGGCCAAGCCAGAGCTCCACAATTATCACTGTGTGATCCCCAAGCTTTTGATCAGCAACATTTCCAAGCTGGCACTGGAAAAATAACATTTTTGGCTCACTTTTCCTGAAGATACATCCCCGTTTCCCAGGTTTACCCTCTCAAACAAGAGGTGAGTCAGTGTGGGACAACTCACATACAAGAGGGTCATGAATTAACAAGAAAATGAAATTTCTTTCCCATTTCCAGGAATTTTATTCCATAATAAGTCCCAGACCATTAAGAATTCCTATAACTAAAGAGGAAAGTTCAGTTTTAAAAAAATCCCCACGATTTCTTATCAATTATCAGTGAATTAAACACAGCGTGGGAAAGCTTTAAGTATGTTTTTCACGAACTTTATTCTAATTCCAGGGAAGTTATCTGGAAAATGTAGGCATTGGGGGAATTTAAAATCCAGTATATTTTGTACTTCTTGAAGGCTCTTCATGCATATGAACCATTTTTTCAGATAATGCCCAGAACAACCTCAGAATATTTTGCTAACACTTACATAGAGACATTCTGTAAGTCAATACAGAGATAAATAAATCCTTTAAAAATTCTGTGAATTCCATAAAATTCTACTGAAAATCAATTGAAAGAATAGAAATACAAATTTCAGCTTTCAATTAACTAAGCAGCTGAAACCACATCATTTATTTTGATCCTTTTTCTGTAAATCGTATTTATCACCCAAGGAAAACTTTGCCCAAGTAATTTGGAAATCTGGAATAAACAGGGTTATGTGAATACTTGGAAAGACACCTGGACTTACTTATGGCCCAGGAAATAAACCATAAATACAGAATATATGGAATGAGGTTATTTTATAGTGTCTTGTAGCATTTAAAGCCTCACAACTGTATCAGCATCATCACAGCCAGAGCTACTGATTGGGGGGGAAATCTTTATTTTAAATCTTGATTTAAATTGTTTACCTATTTAAACAATAATATATTCTGTTGTGTGTATATTTAAAATCTTTCATGCAGCAGAGGAGACTCGTCCACAGCTGTGCCATCCCCTTGACTCAAAGCCAGGGAAGAGCAATTGGACAAGAAAATTGACACTTTGGGATCAATTGTCCCCAGGGACAAGTTAATGCTCCGTGGACAAAGGGAATTGGGAGCTGTTGAACAGGAAAACCACTTAAAGCCACGGGCTGAAATTTAAGGAGAAAAGAACACGTGTAAGTTAGGAAACACTCCTTAGAAAAAGGACATTTTCCCTTTTTTTTTTAGGGGAAGGTTGAAAATTCCCCTTTTTAAGAGCTACATGTGTCCCAAGGAACACAACAAACCCCACTGTGGATCACCAGCAATGGGATTCCTGACTCCACAAAACCTCAGGATAAGGAGTTGTCCCTCCTGAATCCAAGCTCTGCTTCCTCAGCCACTGAACCGATGCTGAGGAGAACCCAGAGATGTTTCCACGCCCGTTCTGGCAGCACCTGGAATGGGCAGGACAACAACAAACCCACAAATTCTACAAATCAGGCTTTTGGAAAGCTTTTTATAAAGATGCCAAGTGGCGCTTTTGGTGGCCCTGCACATTCCAGGAGCCACTTCCATGTGCTGGCCCCGTCCCTCCAAACTGAGGTCACAAGTCAACAGCAAATCCCAGGGACAGCTAGGAAGTGGCACAATCTCTGCCCCGAAGGCAATTTAATTAATGATTTACACAACAATTGCCTGACTCATTAATCCGCATGGAAAGGCTTTTAGCAAATTCTCTGCTTAAAAGCGGATGCTCTCCGCAGCATTCCAGCCCGGCACCGCTTCCTAATGCATGAGAAGGGCGTGACAATTATAGAAAAGAGGAGTTGCCTTGAGATTCCAACAGACAAGTCCATTCCCACACTGGAGCAATTAATTTCCCAGTGAAAGTGGGTCCCCCTGCTTCCCATCGCCACATTGAAGCATTCCATGGATTTCCATGGAAAATTTTATAGAGGATAAAAGAGAGTTGCTTCATAAACCATCCGTCTGCAGTGGGTTGAGTCCGTGGAGAAGGACAGAGGTCCAGGGTCACCTTAAGAGTGAACCAACCGAAGCAAAGATGTGATTACCTAGGAATATCACAGCAAATGATCCCAAATAAAAGGATCCTAAACAGCTAAACAGTCAAATTGGAATGACACGTGGATTTGGGGGCTCTTTTAATTCCAATTCCTCTGGGAAATTGTCCCAACCCATTCCTAAAGCAACCATGGGCTCTGTAACTTAGGAAGTGCATCTGGAACAACCCCTGTTCCAGCAGGACCCCCAGGCAGGATGGACAAAGGATATCAATCCAATATCCCGTATTTTTAACCTGGGAAGGGTTCGGTCCCCTTTCCCTCCTCCCCTCCCAGGATTTCCCAGGGAAATCTTGCTGTCAAGACACTTTTGCAGCCTGAGTGAAGCCCAGCTCCTTCACAGACCATCCATGCACCAACAAGAGCTTGGCAACCATCAAGCACACGGCAAACCGGGCAGGAACCACATGCAGCTGATCCCAAAAAGCCTTCCCCATGCAGGACAGACCTCAGGGAGCACCACGGGACACACAGACCCCAAAGCACGTCACCAGCCGAAGGGGGAAAAGCTTCACTACTGCCTTTTTTGGGACGATCCACGTGGGAAGGATGATCGTGCCAGCAGGAGCGTGTCAGGAGAAGGAATTGTTTTTGCACTCTGAACAATATCAGGATTTGATTTTCTCACAGATGGTTGGGGAGAGTGGTTTTGGTTTGTTTATTCCCCTGGAAGCTGGAGAGCAGATCCACCACCACAACCAGCACGAACTGATGTCTCTGTTGGGGCTCCAAGAGACTGATTCGCTGTTTCATCAGCAAGGAATTTCAATTCTCACGCTGCTGCCACACCAAAATTCCCATAAATCATCCAAGTCTCACAGCAAGAAGGAATAAAAGCCCCCTCAGTCTGACTGTGGAGAGTTGACCATCCCCAAGTGCTGGAGAAGCTTTCCACATGGATGGAACCCAAAAAGGACATGGGCAAAGAACACCTGGACCATCACGAGCAGCAGCAGCGGTGCAGGCAGAGGGGGTTTAGTGGGTTAAGCTCAGCATGGCTTTGCCCTCGTGGTGCCCCTGCCCAGCGCAGGGGGGACCAGCAGTGCCCCAGCAGTGCCCCCGCAGTGCCCCAGCAGTGCCCACCCCGCCCAGGCTGTGGTACTGACCGGCTCCGAGTCATGGCAACACTCCTCCCAGCCCGGGCTGAGGGGTTTCTTTGCCATCTGAAACAAGGCACAGTGGGTTACGCAGGTCTGAACCCCAACCCATCCCCAGCCCCTGCTCCTGGAATCCTTCCAGCGTTCCTTCCTCGGGTGTTTTGCTGGGAAGATTTATCCTGCTTTTGCATTCCTGGTGCCGATTCCTGCCTGCTCACAATGTCCTCTCACATGAGCTCAGTGGATTTGAAAACCTTTCCTTTTGGTCCAGAGCTGAAGGAAGCTTTGCTTTCCCTGGAGCTGAAAGCCCACTGATGGAGAAATGAAGAGCAGGTTTGGTTGGTTCCCACTCTCAGCCTCTGCTCCAGACACATGGAAGTGCTGCAAAGGTGAGATTCTTCCAGCAACGCTCCACAGCTTTTTAGGAATTTGTGCCTTTCTCCAATGAGACAGAGGTGCAACTGAGAGAAATCAAAGCCCATCAGTGACCAGGTCCAAGAGGGAGAGAAATGTGGCCCCAGAGCTCCTGAGGAGCTGAAAATAAGGCTCTAATCCTGCAAATCACTGATTTAGAAATGGATAAAGGTGAATAACTAGCACAGGAAATACTCAGGGAGCTGCAGGGGACATAGAAGTGGGTGCACCTGCTGTTCGGGATACTTTAAGTAAACTTGTGCTTAAAAAGTACTTTAAATCTTTTATTTCCAACCTGCTCCCTGCATTTAGAGCTCAGCCCCCTGAAGAGCAGCAGGTTCTGGTGCAGTCTCTGCCTGGGTCATTCTTCACCTGCAGTGCCAAGTCAGAACACAGTGGGAGGAGGCAAAGGATCCTGACTGAAGGACCAGGGCACCCTTGACTTGGGGGGGAGGTTCAGCATTTTATGGCTTCTCAATATTAACATTACATTTTCAGTCGAACTTTTCAATTCCTGGTTCTCTTCCCATTTAAAAGGCAGGGACTTTTCCAGGACACATTTCAGAAGTGACTGGAAATGCTCAAGGCTCATTTTCTAACGTCCCCCTTATATGATTCCCAAATTCTTTTTTCTTTGTTCTCCTTACTTTTCTTTTCCCTCTAGGGCAGGGGGAAGTTGCTCCTGCACAGTCAGATGGTGTGAATGTGAAACCATGCCCTGCCCACATCCAAAGGTGCCTTTTTTCCACAGCTGTCAGTGGTAAATGGTCTCTCCAACTCTAATGATTATTTTTAAAAAACTGCTAAAAACTCAGACTGTCACCATTGACCCTACACTGTGTCCAGGGAAGTCCAGCCTCTGCTTCCCTGCTCCACTGGAGCTCCCTCAGCATCCTTACCCAGCTTACTTGTCCCACCAGACCTTCATTTAAATTAAAATACACATTCCATCCTAAATCAGAACATTTTTCTGGTTCCCCACACCATGTGCCCTTGGATTTCTGACTTCACTTTCAATATTAACGCCCTTAAACTGCTGTTAAAAAAAAAAAAAAGAGCTGTAATTAAAGGCCATGTTTTCCACTAACACCAAACAACCGGATGGCCCAACAAAACCTGGGAATGTGCCAAAACATTCCACCTTGGCACATGCCTGCGGCAGCACAGATGGTGCTGAAGATCACACCACATTCTCCAACGTGCCTGAGGCTCCAAGACCTCCAGCTCTTGGTGTTCTCCTCCTTTGGGCAGAATTCCCAACCCTGCCACTCCAGGGTGGGGGTCATTAATAGGACAATGGATTTCGGCACTGATCTTACCAAAACATCTTTAAGAAGCCCCAGGTAATTGAGACTATTCCAGAGTGCAATTAGAGCTCTAGAAAGACCAAAAGCCTAAAGACTAAAGCTGTGGGTCCAAGTTTCTCTCCAGCTTAAGGGTTAAATCACTTTTTATTGCTCCTCATGTTTCAGCACCAAGAAAATTGCAATTAGTTCAAATTAAGGATCACTTAACTCCTCCCCTAGATATTCCTTCTCCTTTTTCCTTCTCTGAAGTCCCTCTTCACAAGCACCAGTGGACAACTGCTTAAATATCTGCAGTCAATCAGTTAATTGTGAAGTTATTAGCATATAAACTGGGTTCACTTGGCTGCTGGTGACACCTCCTTCATTATTAATTCCCAGATTTTTGAAGGTTGCTGTGGTTTGATTTCTATTAATTGTTAAATTCAAAGCCAGCAAGAAAGCTGCAGGATTAGAACTACCTCATGCAAGGTGTTATATCCAAGTATCCCACATTTCCCCTTTTCCTCCTGCTCAGCAGACAGGTGTTAATGAGGAAACACCATTCACACAGGTAACAGAGGAATTATTATTGTTTCTCCCTCCAACAACTAAAAACTCAATATATTTAACATATGCCAGGTAGGGAAAACACTGATTATTTCCCCCACACTACCAGGTGCTTCCATTGCCAAGGAGGAATTCTGTCCAATGCTGGGAGACTTCCACTAAACCATTAAGAAAACCCATTTTTACCGCTCCACCCCTTTTCTTTATTAGCATTAAGGCAAGGCCCTGTATTTATATATTGTATTGCTGGCTGGAATTCCCACCTGGTTGAGGTAATGATATTCCTCTGGCTGCTTCAGGTGAAACGCTGATCTCTCTTCCTCGCTCGCTCCTGCCAGGAGGTAATAAAAGACGTGGTAGTTCCTGGGACAAAGGGGAAAAAACCTTGTTAGACCTGAAAATAAACAGCAGCCCGGAGCAGGGAGGGCACAGAAACCTCAGAACCGGAGCTGGAGCTTCCAGGCTCACACCTAAGCCTGGAGATGGCCTGTTCTCACCACAAGAGGATAGAAATTATTTAGTCGAGTCATAGAGAAGATCCCTGTTTTCCATCCAAAGGCATCCACTGCCCTTGAACCTCCTTAAAGTATTCCCAGCTGGGATCATCAAGTTTTCCTTCAGAACCATGTGCTATGTATTTTGACAGAATCATGGGATCAGCAAGGCTGGAAAAGCCCTCCAAGCTCACAGAGCCCACCCTGTGCCCGATGCCCACCTTGTCACCCAGCCCGGAGCTCTGAGTGCCACGGCCAGTTGTTCCTTGGGCACCTCCAGGGATGGGAACTCCACCACCTCCCTGGGCAGCCCGTTCCAATGCCCTGCCCATCCTTTCCAGAGAGAAATTCCTCCTAATGTCCAATCTGACCCTTCTCCAGCACAACTTGAGGCTGTGTCCTCTCATCCTGCCCCTCCTTCGCAGGAGCAGAGCCCAACTCCCCCCAGTTCCACTCTCCTTTATTACAATCCCAACAGATTCCCTTTCAACACAGGGATTATTATTTTTAAGACCTTATTACCATTAAAAAGGCAATGACTTTGCAGTTGCACTTCAATGAGACACAACTGAAAAATCTTCAATTATTATGGCTGCTGAAATATTCCAAAGACTCGAATATTCCCGATGCTAAACCCACCCCAGGGACACTCAGCCGGCTCTGCTTCCAGACAACCCGACCACAGATTAACACTATTGCTTTCTAAAATTAAAACTTTGCTTTCATGTTGGATGTTTTCCAAGAGGATCCGAGTTTAATCATCTTGCAACACCCAAGAGGACATTTGTCAGGGCTGAAGAAGCTCTTTAACTCCAGGATCAGCCCTGGAGCATTCCGGAAAACTTCTCACATCTGTCTCCAAGGGGAAGCACAGACACAAGTGCCAAGAGTTGAAAGGCAACAAGAAGGAGAAAAATTATTTAAAACCAAAGTAATAATTACTGAGAGAGGAGAGGAATATGCAACAGATAATAAGTTGCAATTAGGAAAGAACAATTCACATCAATTCTATATAATTTGGGGGGGGTTTAGAGTCCACTCTGCAGGTTTCAGTGCGCTAAGAACTGTAAAACAGGACTAAACCAGCATCTTCCCCTCCAGATTAGATATCGAACATCTCACAAGTTGCACAAGAAAACAAGTGGAATGTGATAACCCATCTGACAGGAATCAGAAAGGCAGGGAAATGGAAATGAAACCTGACAATATTCCAGTGGAAGGTTCCCTGTCCACAGCAGGGCGCGTAACAAGATGGTCTTTAAGGTCCTTCCCACCCCACCCATCCTCTGGTAAGTCAAAGGCTGCCGATACGACAATAGAGTTTATTTTCTCTGTGTGGCACATTTCTCCCTAAACAACAAACTGTGAAAACAGAGATAGAAAGTGCATCGTTTCTCCCTGCAGGGCCAGGAGCATGGAAACGCTGCTCCTGTGCCAGCACAGGCAGGTCTGGGGTATCTCTACCATGGGCAAGAGGGCAAACCCAACCCCGGAGGCGAAAGGGGCACCTACCGCTCGTTGTGCTCCTGGTAGACCAGGCGGGACTTCTCCAGCAGGTACTTTTCCACATAAGCTCTGCAAGGACCAAATCAAACTGTTATTCCTTGACCCAACACTCAGCTGGAGCAAAGGCAGCCCCACCGGGGCCGCTCAGCCCCGCTACCCACACAAAGCAGTTCCAGCCTTGTTTCACTTAGTTATATAAATTTCTTCCTCGGCAGAACAAGCCCAATATTATGTTTGGCTTTTGAGGTTTTTTTGGTTTGATACGAAGCCAACACTAACTTGGATCTGAAAAACACGAGCTCGGATGCATCAGCCTCCGGGCAGGGAGAAATGTTGACAGGGAGGAAGGAGCTCAGATCCCTGTTCCATCCCAAGCCGGGGCAGTCCAACCACTCGCGGCCCGGGAGTCAAGCGTACGAGGAGGATCTGCCTGCACAGCTCTGCAAGATGAGCTTTAGCTGCATTCCCATTCCCTCCTCCAGAACAGCTGCTTCCCACTGAAAACTCACGTTCTAAACTCATGGCTGCAGTAAAAAAACCCAAACCATTGGGAAAGCTCCCTATTGCAGTTTACATTTTCTCACCGAGCCTCCACAACAAACACGTTCCATTTACATATTAAATCCTTTGTTTGAGCCTGGCCAGCTAAGTCAAGCCTGTCCAGGCTTTTTCTTCCACACAACTCTAACCAGTAATGACGGGGAATTCAGAAGCCCGAGCTCTAAGTGGCACTTGGGATGATGAAACTGTGCTTTTCCAGCTATGGACGCCCAGTGACGTGGCACTGACAGCAGGAGCCACGCAGGAACCGGGAAACCCAAGGAACCTTGGGATGGTTGGACAAGGAGGTGCCTCTGCACTCGCTGCTCCAACGTAGATGGGGCAGCCAGACCTATTTATGAATTGTCATTTCCTTCCACTGAAAACCAAAACAGGAATCACTTGGACGTGCTGCAGAGGTGCTGTGAAAATCCTCACGGCAGCTCCTGGAAGAGGCCACTGGAAGTGGCAGATCTAACGCCCCACAGCATGACCTTGCTGGACAGGAGGAGTAAAGGCAGACAGAGAGACAGCAGAGCTGATTTACTGCCCTGGCTGAAAGGTCTGCTCCTGTTTCCTCCTGTGAGGAAGCTGAGACCAGTCTGTGGATATTCCTCACTGACAGCTTGGGGGGTTTTACATGCCCAATTTTTCCTTCCCAAGCCATGCCATTAATTCACTGCAGGGTCAGGGAACAGATGAATAGAAACATATCGGAGCATCCCAGATCCCACTGGCGGGATCCCACTGGAAAACAGCTCAGACACTGCTGGACAACAGCCTGCCTCTCATCCACCCCCCTCTCCTGTCATGTAGCATTAACCCACCCCAAAAACCCTTCTCATGCAATAATTTAGGTTGGAAAGGTCTTCTGGAGGTCATCTGGTCTAAAACACTATTTAAATCAAGGCAAATTCGTACATCATTAAATTTTACTTCATTTTTTAAATTTTTTTTTAATGTTTTTTCTTTGCAGATGCTGCTTTGGTCAAATTCTCCCTGTTTAGAGGAAAGGTTGTAATGAACCCACATCCCAAGAACAACATCTGTCCCCTCTTGGAACAGGATGGGGAAAAAGAAAACCAATTTTTGTCTTAAAAAGTCACTGCCCCAAATATTTTCTTTTTAGTTACCATTGCCAGCTATATCAAATTGACCCTTAAGAGTGAAAAACAGGAGCTATAAGGCGATGACTTTGTGTAGAACACTGATTTAAGCACGTGGCTGAAGCCTGAGGCTGTTTTTACACATATTTGACATGTCTATGTACATATTTCACACACAAATCCCACCACCCACCATCGGGGTGGGTGACCGTGCCGGTTCCTGGGGTTTGAGACCCTCCTTGCACACTCCCCAACTCCACCAGGGTGGTTTGATTAAACCCTCCCCTGTGTGGCCCTCCTGCGGTTTTGGGGAGCATGTCCCACATTGAGGCTCTTGCTCATCCCGTGGGGACTGACCAGGTGGCAAAACCCGTCCCGAACTGGCTGATCTTTGACCAGGACACGGCAAATCCACAAGGCCTGGAGGGAAGAGCCCGAAGTGCAGCCCTGGCCACATTCCAGCAGCTGAGAGACCCTCCCAGCCCTCGCTCCATGGGGTGGGCTTGGCACCCGCTCAACCTTCTGACTCTTAGGTTGAAATGCCCTGTAAATTTGGGGTGATTATAGTCAAAGGCTTTATAAGCATATCCCCAACTGCTATTTCCGACCTCTGAAAGGAGGAAAATTCCGATTTGGGGGTTGCAAATCACAGTCCCATTAGCAAGGCAAATGATATGCAGAACACGGGGTGATAATTGATTTGGGTTGCGCTTAAAATCTGGGCTAAGTTTGAAAAAAAAAAAAAAAATCTTTCTATGGAAAAAAGATGTGGCCTCGTATGCCAGGAAGAGCTGACATTTTTATTTAAGCATGGTTTATTTTCACTGGGGGAGGACTGCAAGCTTAGAGCAGAGCACAGTCACATCACACTGCACAACCAAAGGCCAAGAAAGCCCAGTTTTCAAAAAGGAGAGAAAATTTCCCTGATTTTATGAACTAGAATATGTTAATACAACGTTACAGGCACCTTTCTGCCAAGTATAAATAGAGGCCACAACCACAGCGCTGCCACAGCGTGCCAAGATAATACAGAGTTGAGGTATTTGTTGGCTTCTTGTTCCCCTGTGTTCCAGGAGGTATTAAAAAAGGAGGTTTTAAGAGAGCTGTGCACCAGAATTAAAGCAGGGGGGAAAAAAAGCACATCAGATTTGACGTGGGATGCAAAAGCAGCGGGAAGGGACACGGAGAACCCGAGCTCAGTGCACAATTAATGGCAGCTCTTGATGTGCCTGTTCTGCTGCAAAAGAAAAGAAAATTGAACAGCAATTCTTTCGAATACCAACAAAGTCCCAGCAAGAGACCTCTGAGGCAGCTGCAGGAATTACACAGCCCCTGGAATGCTGCTTCTACTTTGTGTTTCTCCAACTGCATTAATTAACCTGGACAAAAAGTAGAGTTAACAAAGCCCAGCTCATTTAGAGCCAGCTCTGGTCCCTTGGTGATGACCTGTGTCCATGGGCTAAAGCCAAGGAGAAGGCCGGGTTTAGGTGGCTCCATGTTGTCCTGGGCAGGAACACCTTCCACTATCCCAGGTTGCTCCAAGCCCCATCCAACCTGGACTTGGACACTTACACGGATGGGGCAGCCACAGCTTCTCTGCACAACCTGGGCCAGGGCACCCCCACCCTCACAGAAAACAATTCTTCCCAATATCCCATCTATCCCTGACCTCTGACAGTGGGAAACCATTTCCCCCTTGGCCTGTCCATCCAGCCCTTGTCCCAAGTCCCTCTCTAGCTCTCCTGGGGCCCCTTTAGGCTCTGGAAGGGGCTCTCAGGTCTCCCTGGAGCCTTCTCTTCTCCAGCTGAACCCCTCCAGCTCTCCCAGCGTGGCTCCAGAACAGAGGGGCTCCAGCCCTTGAAGCAGCTCCGTGGCCTCCTCTGGACTCTCTCCAGCAGCTCCACATCCTTGTGCTGCTGTTCCCCAGAGCTGGAGGCAGCTCTGCAAGGTGGGGTCTCACCTGAGGGGGCAGAGGGGCAGAATCCCTCCCTGCCCTGGTGCCCACTGTGGGATCAGCCCAGGGCACAGGGGGGTTTTCGGGTCCCAGCCACACAGTTGGGGTGTGTTGACCTTCTCCCCAACCACCACCCCAAAATTCTCCTCCCCGGGGCTGCTCTCGCCTGTCAGCTGCTGCAACAAACTGAGGAGGACCACGATGTCTCCTGGCAATGGCCTGGGAGAGAGAAAAGGCCCTCACTGCCCCAGGGCTGGGTCACAGAGAGACCTCAGGGCAGAGTCAGACTCCTGGGGGGACTCAGGCAGTGTCAAGAAGTCTTTGGTGCCTCAGCCCATTCTGTGCCACCCCACCCACAGCCTGGGATTAAACTCTCTCCTTGGCTTTCTCCTCCTGAGCCTGAGCCTAGAGCTGCACCCCAAGCGCCCAGCCCTGCTCCAGCCCCAACCCACCCCAGCTAAAACATTCCCTTTTCCTGCCTAAACTCCTGTCTGAAAGGCAAAACTTGCCTTCCAGCATCATTATAAAATCAGAGGCCATGGTCAAGCAGAGCTCCAGTGGCTTGGAGCCGGCTCGGGTGTGCTCCCACCTCAGCATGCACTTCCATCCCAATGGATCTGGACACACTGAACCCCAGGAATTTTTCTTTGCCCGGTTCCACTTTTGGCCAAAAAAATGCACCTTCTTTGCCGTGTCGCCCCCATCAGAGTCTGTTCAGGTTTGAGTAGATCCCACTCACCCTCGCACGGTGCCCGTCTCCTGATAGTTCACCTGGATGAACTTCCCGAAGCGACTGGAGTTGTTGTTATGGGCCGTCTTGGCATTTCCAAAAGCCTGTGAAAAGAGGGAGATGCCATCGTTATGCTGGGAAAAGCCCCCACCACCCTGCCTTATCCCCGTGGATCTCACTCACAGCTTCCCTCGAGGGTTTTCCCATCATTCAGAATCAATGGAAAGGAGCAGGGGGAAGTTGGCTGAATGGTCCCCAAAATAATCCCAAGGGATTCTGGGGACCATATTCCTGTGCAGTTTTGTATTCAGGAAGAGCAGCCAAACATGGGTGGAAAATCAAGCGTGAGCCGAACAAGAAACATTTAATATTGGAAGTTATTCCAGTCTGAGTTAATGTTCATGTAAATAAATATAAACCTGCACTGCTCCACCAGGACTCTACATTTTAATGAGCTGGAGGAAGCTGCTTTTTAATTATATATGGAATTAGGGGGAAAAAAAATGCTTTGAAGGCCACTCAGATGTCAGACAATGTCAGAGACAGCCCCAGCTCAACCCTGGGTTTTGCAGCATCTCAGACACCCTCATCTCCATTTGCTGCTCTTGCTTTCCCAAAATCAAAATGCTTTTAAGTCTTTCTTATGCAAAGCTTTTATTCCAGCCCCGTCTCTGCAAGGCACTGACTGCACAGAGTCATTTCTTGCCATTTAAAAGAAATCTCTGACCTGGAACTGCTGTTTTCAGCTGGGCCTAAACCACTTCAATAACCATCCGGACCACGGTGACAGGATCTGTGGGACCACCAGGCCCAATTAATGCTTCATTTATTACACCACTTTCCATCCTCGTTCACCTCTTCTTCCACGCCAAATTTATTGAAGGCAATCATAATTTCTAAGGTAACTTCCAAGTGTTGCTCATGTGTGGACGTTTTGTGCTGGGGTTTAACATCAGAGCCCAGCTCCCAACAGATTTAGTCCCCGCTCTGCTGTTTATTAGAAAAGATTAAAAGGGCTTTACATCCACAATCTGCAGCTTTTCAAATGACCTTTGCAGATTTAACTCAGCAACCAAAAGCAGAAGACAAAGGCCAACTGAGAGGAGACCTTGGCGGAAGGGCAGTGGCCACCTCGGCTCCCTGTGTGCTCCTCACTCCTTCCCAGGCTGATTCATTCCCCAGTCTGCCTGGATTTAATGATTTAAGAACCGACAGAATAACGAGGTGATTCCCTCCTCCCCCACCGCCAGATTTGAATCCAGGGATTTGTTTAAACTCAAGCTGTTGCATATGAATTCCCTTCAGTTGACTGAAACAAGTTCTGGGATGGCCAAAACCTGCCGAGCGAGCAAGTTCTGCTGGAGAGCTGATTCCAGAGCTGCAGCCCAGGAATGCTCCCCTGCACAGGATTTACATCTTTCCAGGCTGCTCCCACTTTTTTCCTGCTTATTGCCCCCCAAAACCCTCCCCACTCACCAAGGATGCCCACACCTCCAGCAAAGCCCCCAAAAGTCTCCCAGAGGTGACAATCCAGGCACCCACTCCCCCAAAACAGGCATTTTGTTATTAAAAGATGGGCTCTATTCAGGATTTCCAAAGGATTTACCTGTGGCCTGGGTATTTCAGCAGCAGAGACACAGCAAGGAGCTGGTGAGCAGAATATGCTGAGATTGAAGACATGCAAGAGCAGCGCCTTGTATTTCGATATTAAATTAAATGATATTAAATTATGAGCATTTCCCTGCAATAGGATTGTGCCCAATCTAAGGCAGCATCCTAAGGCATTGAGTTAAATTTCCTATACACCTAATTAACACTGCTCACCTAATTAACATTGCTCGCTTGAGCCAGCAGCAAGATGAACCTCAACAGCCCAAACAGGAGGCAGCACTATTTTATATAATTTAAGAAATTTTCATCTAATTTAATAAAGATTTTAAGCAAAGAACAACATGAATAGGATTTTCTAGTTCGACTCCCTGTGTTTGTACCTTAAGTAATTGCTCCCAGAGAGAAACAAGGTCTATATATCAGGTCTATATTCTTTCACAAGAGCCTTGCCCAGGAATAAATCTTTTTTATTCTGTAGCAAGGACCATTTAGCGGAAAATATTTCAAACAACAGGAGTGGGAAACAGCAAGATTCCTCTTTTTTTGGAGCTTTCTTCAGGATTAACATGCCGGGCCACACCACATTTTACAACCCAACGCCAACAGAAACCCTGGCCCATAATATCCCTCTTTCAGGCCTTTTTCTTCAGACTCCGGGTGACACCCTGGCCCCGGCACGCTGGGAATGGGCCAACAAGGAGCTGAAGAAAGGCCTGGGGTTTGATTTGAGGCAACTGAAGACATTTTTGGTTGGTTTCCTCACTGGGTTTCCTCAGCAGGGCTGTTGGGCTGTAAAAAAAAGGGCCATTAATTCCATTTATCCGTGTCTGATCACCACAGAGCCGCCCAGGACACCACGTCCCTCTGCAGGGGGGCAGAATGGAATAGTTCAGTCTCCAGAAAGTTCTAAATGAGCTAAAACTCATCTCAAACAAACTCCCTTCTGTTCATATCACTGCCCTTTCCCTGAGTCATTGATTCAAAGCTGCTGAGCAGCACAACGGACACAACTCCGTGACAGCATTCCGAGGATTCTTGGGGAGACCAAAGCTTTTCCTGGCCATGGCTCAACCCTGCGCAGGAAAACAAACTGAATACGTTCCTCTGGAGGAGCCCAGTGTCCCTCTAGATGCGGTGCTGGGATCCAACAGCTTGGAGAAGGCACAGGAACACCAGCTCCCTTTCTCCAGCACAAAGAGTTGCTTATTGTGGATGACAGGGAAAAAAGGGATGAACAGTTTCCTCGCTTATCATGGATGGCAGGGGAAAAACGGATAAACAGTTTCCTGGTTAAACTCTCCAAGTTCCTCCTCGTGTAGCCCCAAAGGCTCGTGGTCTCTTCGTTCTGCACCGAGTATTGATGCAATCCAGATTAATTCCAGCTCAAAGCCAGAATAAGGATTATTGTCATGCTTTCCTGAAATAAAGTTGTTTTCCAAACCTCTGCACCCCTGAAAACACCACAGTGACTTGTTCTTACTCGGCAATAAGATCCTGGAATCACAGGATCGTTGAGGCTGGAAAAGCCCTCCAAAGTCACAGAGTCTACCTTGTGCCCGATGCCCACCTTGTCCTTCAGCCCAGAGCTCTGAGTGCCATGGCCAGTTGTTCCTTGGGCACCTCCAGGGATGGGGACTCCACCACCTCCCTGGGCAGCCCCTTCCAATGCCTGCCCACCCTTTCCATGAAGAAATTCCTCTTGATTTGGACCCCTCCAAGCACAAATGATCCCTTTTTTTATAGCGACCCAAGGCAATACAAACCAGCTGGTCCTTTCCCAAATTCCAAGTAGGGCTGAATGTCAGGACAGGGGCAGGGTAGGTGGGAATCCAAGTTCCTCAGGGACAGGAGCACTTGATTTATGAGCAAATTTCATCAACAGAATTCCCAGAGATGCCATTTCAGAGAGACATTCCCAAAGTGGCTGCTGAGAAGGCAGGATGAGGGTGGGACCTGCTCCTGCTCCTCTAAATGCCAGTGTTCTTCTGTTCTATATATAATCCAAACTGAATGCTATACAGAATAACAGCAACATTCCCAATGGAACAGGAGCTGCATTCCCCTATGGAATAACAGCACCAGTGGAAATTCAGCCCTTCACCTGCGTGTTCAAGGTCCCCAGTCCTGAGAGGAGCCTCCAGCCCTCATCCTTAGGGGGACAAATAAATACATCATCCTCCCTTTGCTACACAGAACGACAAATATATTAATGGCCAAGAGTTTTTAAAGGCTTCCCCATCATCTTGGAATAGAAATGGAATTTTTTTAGAAGGCCATACCATGAGTATCCCAGCAGGAAAGCGAGTCAGCTGCTTAAATCTCAACTACAGCACCGTGGAATAGTTACATTAATAGTTCTATCCCACGGTGGGGCACTGAAGGGACTGGGAGCAAGATTCCCTCACGCTCATTAATGCCACACATATGAAGTAGGAAAATGCCAGACAGGAGAGCATCGGAAGACTCGGATTCCCTGTGAATTTTGGAATTCATGAATCAAATGTGTTCATAAAGGATGAATGGCTTGTAACTGGGTGAGTAAGTTGGGAGGAGGTCAGGGAAAATCCATTTACCATCAAATAACAGAAATAGAGAAGGGGCTGGAGAGCTCCTGAGGGAGCTACGGGGGCTCAGCCTGGAGAAAAGGAGCTCAGGGGGGACCTTCTGGCTCAATGAACTCCCTGACAGGAGGGGAGAGCCGGGGTGGGGTGTTAAGCTCTGCTCCCAGGGATCAAGGGACAGGACAAGAGGCTGCCAGGAGAAGTTTAGGATATTAGGGAAAATTTTTTCATGGGAAGGGTGGTCTGGCGTTGGAAGGGCCTGCCCAGGGAATTTTTTTCATGGGAATCCCTGGAAGTGTTCAAAAAATGAGTGGACATGGCCCTTGAGGCCATGGCTTAGTAGAGAACGTGGTTGATGGTTGTGGTTAATGGTTGTGTTTATAACCTGAAAGGTCTTCTCCTACCATACAGATTCCAGGATTCTGGGATGCACACCAGATGTACATTCCCATACTTCACTTACAGCTCCCCTTGGAGAAACCCAGTGTGTGCATCCCCAAACAACGGTGGTTTCAAACTTCCCCTGTCACTGATTTCCAGATATGAGGGCTCTTTACCCCAATATTCTGAACATTATGCTTGAAAAAAATACTAATTCATGAACACTTTCACTCTGAAAGAACAAACCACATTGGGAAAGAAAAGAGCGTATTGGAATTTTCAAATGTTCAGGTCTTTCTAATGTGTCCAGGGCACTCACAAGTTCCTCTCTGTAATCCCAAATCCCTTCCTGCATCCTGAAACACAAACACCTGGATGATAAAGATCATTTCCCCTGGTTTTCATTGCACCTGCAGCCAAGCTCCCAGCACTCTGTTCTATTGCTTTTTAACAGAAATAAATTGAATTATGGCCAGAACATAAACTGCACGTAGACTCCTTGAGTTAGAGCCTCACTAAATCCCTTCCTATTATTGCTCCTGCCCTGGGAGGTGTTTTTAACTCTTCAGCTCAGTGTCTGATAAAACCTCCCAGCCCCAATTGCTCTGCTAAAACAACACCACTTTGATGCATGTCCCAACTCTCGGTTCCCACGAGGGGCCACCTCCATCCAGCAGAGACCAGGACACCGCAAGAACCTCGAAACCCAAAAACTCTGAGTGACAACTCTAATTCCTGTAAAGACAAAGAGCTTTGTTTGGAACCCTTCAGGCCCGAGAATCACACTGAAAAGCTGATTTAGAGCAACTAAACAGGGGCTGAAGCACCGACACCGCGGTCTGGAGCTCTCTCGCCTGTGGCTTCGTGTCCCACGCGGCCCCAGGAACCCAGCACTGCTTTTCTGTCAGAAGCACAACCCACAGGTTAATTATAGTGCTGCTGCTGCGCTGCTGGAGCAGGTCCCTTCCCCCAGAGCCCTGAAAGTGTCACTTGCCCCCCTTGAAACCCCATCCGTCTCCGTCTCAACGCTCTTTCTGCCCCCCCCCCCCCCCCCCCCCCAANCCCCCCAGCCACTCAACTGCAGAGCAAAGGCCGATTCTCCATTTTGGAGGATCCCAGAACCACAGCACGGATGGGGCTGGCAGGGACCTTGAAGACCATCCAGTCCCACCTCCTGCCATGGGCAGGGACACCTTCCACTATCCCAGGTTGCTCCAAGACAACAGAGAGAGTGATCAGGCATTGGAATGGCCTGCCCAGAGAGGTGGTGGATTCACTGTCCCTGGAGGTTTTTAAGATGAGACTGCACGTGGCACTCAGTGCAATGATCTGGGAAGCACAGTGGGGCTGGATCAAGGGTTGGACTTGACGATCTCGGAGGTCTTTTCCAACCCAGCTGGTTCTATGGTTCTATAAAAGGCCCATCTAACCTGACCTTGGACACTACCAGGGATGGGGCAGCCACAGCTTCTCTGCACAGCGTGGATCAGGGTATCATCACCATCACAGCCAACAATTTCTTCCCAATATCCCATCCATCCCTTCCCTCTGGCAGTGGGAAACCATTCCCCCTTGGCCTGTCCCTCCATCTCTTATCTCAAGTCCCTCTCATGTTCTCCTGGAGCCCCTTTAGGCTTTGGAAGGGGCTCTCAGGTCTCCCTGGAGCCTTCTCTTCTCCAGCTGAACCTCCCCAGCTCTCCCAGCCTGGCTCCAGAGCAGAGGGGCTGCAGCCCTCAGAGCAGCTCCGTGGTCTTCTCTGAACCCTTGAACCACAAAGTCTGAAAAAGCAGCTTAAACTCAAGGTCTGTCATGACAACATACATCTTTTATTCTTTAAAAATGGGTAATGTTTGTCTCCAACAATTTAGAGAACACTTGGCTGTGGCCACAAGAAGTCTGTGAGGGGCAAGCAGGAGTTTGAAAAAAACCTACAAGTGTCCACAAAAATGTAAAATCTCCCTGTCCCCCACACAAATCAGGCTTTACATTTTCAGGTATTCCTCCTCAATGCATCCCCTAATTTAGCTGATAACCCCCACAGAACCCCCTGGTTGGCAACACCTCCAGCACACAGAAGGTTGTGAGTTTTTAAAAGAAAGTCTTTGTAAAGTTCCAGCTGCTGCTGTTCCACAAGAAATGATGATGATGGCGGTGATGATAATAATAAATAATAATAATAATAATAATAGACCTATGGGTTCCTTCCTTGCAACACAAGTCCTTTGCAGGTCTAAGAAGAACGTAAAAGCCCTCAAATCTCCCCAAGCCCTGTACAGGTGGCTGTTCAAAATGGGGATTTGATCCATGGAGGGAATTCCAACTCCCCATCGAGCCAAGAAACAGCACCTGCTCTGCGACAAGACCCTGAACCCCCCTGACCTGCTTTGAGCACAGATGGCCCAAAGTCCTCTGGAGGTACCTGCCTACCTCAGTTATCCTTCAGTTTTCAGATTTTCAGGAATCGCCTCACTATTCCGGTGCAGGCAGAGCAGGGACATGGGAGTCACATCTCCACACGTTGCCTGGAACAGAATCCAATCCTACACCAGTCAGAACATCTCTTTGGTGGTGTTTGTCTTCTGTGGTAGCTCCTGCTGCCCTGAATTTTTGCTTATGAGCTTCTCAAATCCCTGCAGTCCCAGTTCCTCCCACTAAAATCAGTAATGCCATTTTTTAAGCTGGTGCAGCAACCAAAAGATGTCCCCCTGTCCCCTCCCTGCTCTTCACTCCCCACCAAAGAACCTTTTTACAGGACCTACAAATACTCCCGATAGGGAAAGGGCAGAGGATAAAGGCCCCTGGGAGGTACTGCTGAGACCCTTCCTCTCCACCCTGTCCATGTGGAGCACATGGAGCACAGATCCACACGGACAGGCTTGCAAAGACTCCCTGAAGGGCCAAACCCGCATTGAAGGGGCCTCCCTTTTGCAACCAAACATCCCGTTTATTGCACTCGGGAAGGATAAAACACTCTCCACCCCGTCACTGTCACCCTGCACTGCCAAGGGTGGTGCACCCGCCACGCCACAGAACTGAACTCGGTGGGATTCTCACAGTAAAAGAGCAGTAGATCCTTCTTTCCATAATTCACAGCTACTGAACAGCAGCCAAGTGAGTTCTACCCATGGACAGCCAAACCCTCTCGTAATTAAACTCATGGATAAAATACAACTCTGGGGATACACACGAGGAAACAGCATTTTTAACTATTTTTTATTCCTTCCAGACAGTTTATGCCAACTGAAACTGCCTCTGCACTTGCAGTAACCCCACCTGGGATGAAAACTGAGACTATTTGAGGGCAGCAAATCCGCCCTCTGTGGAATCAAGTCACCATCACAGAATCATGGAATACCCTGAGCTGGAAAGGGCCAACAAGAATCTTCAAATCCAACTCCTGGCCCTGCACAGACATCCCAACAATCCCACCTTGTCCCTGAGAGGATCATCCAAACACTCCCTGAGCTCTGGCAGCCTTGGGGCAGTGCCCACTGCCCTGGGGAGCCTGGTCAGGCTTCCTCTCTGGGGGAAGAACCTTTCCCTGAGATCCAACCTAAACCTGCCCTGACACGGCTCCAGCCATTCCCTCGGGTCCTGTCACTGGTCAAAGAGAGGAGCTCAGCACCTGGAGCAATTAACCATCACATCTTTGCAGCAATTAGGCTTAAAGTTCAGACTCAGTAATGATTGACTGTGCATGTAGAGTTCACATCCCCAACACAAATATGGAAGAGAAGGACTTTTAATGGGAGAGCAGCACTTGGAGAAGGTTTAGGGGTCTAAGTTTGACTAAAAGAAGTGCCAGTGTAATGGAAATGTCCTGAGCACCATTTCAGGGTAAGACACCCGAGACAAAGCTCTACACAAACGTCACCACATCCCCTCCTTTTCTGAGGCAATTAAAGCTCTGCTCTACGAACTACATAAGAACCAGGATTTGGTGCCTGCGTTCCCAGCAAACATTTCAGTGTCGGCAGAATATTCCCCCTTTTCCCATATTTAAGCACAGGATCAAACCATGGCAGCTTCTCCCTTTTAAGCGATGCTCTGGAAAAAAAAAAGGAATTACCCCGAAACCACAAGGCATGAAAATAAAACCCCAAAACCAGCCAAAGCCACCAGCCTAAGCCCTCTTCCCGAACAGGGACAGTTTTCCTACGCAAGTGCCGTGATGGGAAGAAAATCCTGGCTGAGCTGGCAGATGGTCATCAGCAAACGACGGATCCTGGAGGCAGAGGCTGCCAAATCCATGGGGTCTGGCTGACATTCCCGCTCCTCTGCTCATCGCTGATGTTTTCATGTGTGGGGCGGGCCGTGGGAAGAATAGCCAAACACTTGTGTTTCTCCACCAAACTCACACACAATGTCTGGGTGGGAAAAATCCTCATCCTGGGCTGAGCTTGGGATTTACAGGAGCATCCCAGGATGAAGGTGGGCAGCTCGGCGCAGTGGTTGCTCCACCTCCCAACATTTGTGTTCTGCAGCCAAAGAAGGAACTTTACTCCACCAGACATAGACAGCAAGAGTCCCAGAGGTCCCAGGGCGGAGCACAGTCTCCTTAATTGGTGCTTCAAGGGCTTTTTTTGGTAGGACAGAGATATAAAACAATCACAGAGCATTCAAACCACCAGCTGGAAACAAGTTGTGGCTCAAGGAGGAGAATTTCCACTCCCCCAAGAGGCAATACAAGTCCCAGGAACAAGCACTGCAGCAGGCACAGAGCACTAATAGAATACTGACAGAGAAAAACCCACTACCAGATACATTTCAAGTGGTGACCAAACAGGTTATAACCTCCATAACATGTCAGATTGTGAGTTCCCACAGCGAGTCAGGCCACAATTTCCTCACCTTTCCCACTGCCCTTATGCAGAGCTGGAGTCAGCACTGAGATGCATTGAAAGAGCTCTGCATCTGCTTGAAATGACCCCAAAGGCTGTCAGGAGCTTGTTGGCTTCCTTTGCCTTAAAATAACTCATATTGCAAACAACGGCTTGAGAGCAGCCCCGGGGAGAAACATTTTGGGGTGGGGGTGGTGGAGGAGAAGCTCAACATGCCCTGGAAGTCCAGAAACCCCCCGTGCCCATGGCTGATCCCACATTCTGCCCCTCTATCCCCTCAGGTGAGACCCCACCTTGCAGAGCTGCCTCCAGCCCTGGGGAACAACAGCACAAGGATGTGGAGCTGCTGGAGAGAGTCCAGAGGAGGCCACGAAGCTGCTTCAAGGGCTGGAGCCCCTCTGCTCTGGAGCCAGGCTGGGAGAACTGGGGGGGTTCAGCTGGAGAAGAGAAGGCTCCAGGGAGACCTGAGAGCCCCTTCCAGAGCCTAAAGGGGCTCCAGGAGACTTGGAGAGGGACCTGGGACAAGGGATGAAGGGACAGGGCAAAGGGAAATGGTTTCCCACTGCCAGAGGGAAGGGATAGACGGGATATTGGGAAGAAATTGTTGGCTGTGAGGGTGGGGAAGCCCTAGTCCAGGTTGCTCAGAGGAGCTGTGGCTGCCCCATCCCTGGAAGTGTTGAAGTTCAGGTTGGACGAGGCTTGGAGCAACCTGGGATGGTGGAAGGTGTTCCTGCCCATGGCAGGGGGTGGAATGGGAGGAGCTTTAAGGTCCCTTCCAACTCAAACTAGTGTGCAATTCTGTGATAACACACTCTTTGCGAGGTAACAACATTTGCAGCACCACATTTGCCTTTTTCTCCTTGAGGTCTCCAAAGCTGTTGACCACTGCCTTGAAGCCCCTGCTAAAGACAATACGACTTTTCCATTTCCAAAACCAGACAGATTCAGTGCTCAGCAGAACATGGGGGTAAATTCCCGTCTCCGAAGCATCTCCCTCACTTTTCTGCCCATCCTGCTCTCCAGGGCCACTCCTCACCCAGGGCTTCCTGTCCTCCCCACAGGAACACCCTTTGGGGGTTCTTTGGCCAGGAGCGCGTTGCCTTGGAAAGACCGATGTTCCAAACGGCACAACACACAGACCAAGTGCTGCTTTTGAAGACGTAATTTCCTGACACAAAACCGTCCCTGCAGGAAATGACACTGCCTTGGCAGAACGCTGTGGGACATTGTGTTCCACCGTGGCCGCTCCCCGACGGCTCCGGTGGCACTTGGAGGCATTTGGAGCTGGGACTCCCTGATTTTAAGAGCTGGTGACGACAGGTTGGCATCACCCACGCCCAAGCTGCAGCTCTTGCTGCTACAAATGGTGGAGCTGTGGACCCTCAGCTCGAGGGCGGGTCTGGAAACAACCCAGAATCCCAGAATATTCTGAGCTGGAAAGGACCGTCATAAGTGAACTGCCCCTACAGGGATCAGACTCTAACCTGGGTGTTATCAGCACCATGCCCTGACCGACTGAGCTCCCATCAAGGCCTGGGGAGGTCTCCTGGAAGAGGAGCATCTCCAACATGTCACCTCAGCTGAGCCAGGAGCGCCTGCCCAGACAGAGATGAAACATCACCCATCACCAAGAGCCTCATCCCCTGGAGAAGCATCTCCACCACCTTCCACCCCCTCCCCACCAACCACCACCCTCTAATCCAGGGAGAGGGATCTGGGCTTGGCCACTCTCCAGCCCCTGAAGGAGGCCTCTCACAGTCCCTTCAAAACTCCAGTTTTTTAACTTTTTTTGAACATAATGATTCAATGTGGGCCCATAAATGTTTGGAAATGAAGTTCCGACTTCCTAGTGCATTCTTGGATAGCCCAAAAAATGCTCATTAAAAAAAAAAAAAAGAAAAAA
>VWZG01003891.1:1037337-1088158 GCA_013396735.1 Grallaria varia | reverse complement strand
AAAAAAAAAAAAGACTAAAAAAAAAAAAGAAGAAGCTTTCATTGCTTGCTCCAGGCTTGACACGAGTTTTCCTGCAGTTTGTCACCAAAATTAATGCCACAAACCCAAAGGCAGGAGAAAGTGTCCCTCCTGTAACGCCTCCCCATCTGGAACCTCTTAGCGGAGGCTCGGAGCCCTGATGTGTATTTGACACACAGAGTTTTTCCTGCTTTTCCCAGGAGAAATATGTGTAATGAAGAAAAACAAAAACACGTTAGCAGCAACCAAAACATACCACTGAAACCCGAGCCCCTCCTTGGCTCCTGCCCTGCTCTCCTTCCTCTCAGACCTTGGCCACTTTCTGCCGCTCACGGCCAAGAATCAACACCCCCCCCACCGGCCCCTCGCCCTCCCCTCCGAAAAATAAACCCCAATAAAATCAGAGCTCTTCCCCCAAATCAACCCGATCAAACCCGCACTTTGTTTTCTGCCACGTAAAACACGGCACGAGGAAGGACGAGGTTAACCGGGAATACACACGGCTCTGGCCCTTCCCTGCTTTTCTGGGGGATTATATAAATAATCTGCAGCTCTTCTTGATGCAATTCCAAAATTTCAAGCGCTATTGAGCAGCAGCATCGGATTTCTGCGCCTCGTCCACAGCTCAGAGCACTCACTCACTCACGCCACACCAGCGCTGCCGGCCTCGTGTTTTCCAGCATTTGTGACACTCCAGCAGCCGTAGGCAGCTCCGGATGCCCGACAGATCCCTAAAACTACCTTCTCCCCTTTTCTGCACCCTTCAAATGGAGGAATAAGACCGTAAAAATGCTTATTAGGAAGTATTGGGGTCACAGAATCACACGGTTGGTAAGGCTGGAAAAGCCCTCCAAGGTCTCCGAGCCTACCCTGTGCTCAATGCCCACCTTGTCCTCCAGCCCAGAGCTCTGAGTGCCACAGCCAGTTGTTCCTTGGGCACCTCCAGATGTGGGCACTCCACCAGTGCCTGACCACCCTTTCCATGAAAAAATTCCTCCTGATGTCCAACCTGACCCTCTTCTGGCACAGCTTGAGGCCATTTCCTCTCACCTTGTCCTTTGTTCCCCAGGAGCAGAGCCCGACCCTCACCTGGGTCCACCTTCCAGGGAGTTGGAAAGAGCCAGAAGGTCCCCCCTGAGCCTCCTTTTCTCCAGGCTGAGCCCTCCCATCTCCCTCAGCCACTCCTCACACCACTGACTCTCCACAACACCCGCAGGAGCGTGACCAGTGTGTGGCACTGAAGAAATCATTATCTCATGGATCATTGAAAAAAATAATTCTCTTATCAGGGCCCGGAATATTTGCTAAGAGCCAGGAAAAAAGAACACCTGGCACTGATTGTTTTTAAGGAGCAAAAAGCCCCCAAAATCAATGTGGTATTTCTTTTTGAGGAGAAGATGCAACTGCTTAAAGGTCTATTTTCAGCAAAAGAGGACAATCCCACCTGTCACCTTCCCAGAGGGATGGAATGTGGGTTTCCTTGGGATCACGATGGAAAGGTTCTCCATGAAGTGCCACGGGTTACTCGGCTGGAGGTAAATCTGACACCGCAACCCCCGTTCCCTGCCCAGAGAGGGGCAGCTGCAGCGTGGGCGTGGAAGAGCTGATGCCCCGCGGCACGAGACGGGCACAGCCCTGGAATTCCGTCTGTCAGGAGAGAGGGCTCCAGGCAGGGAAGGAGCTTTCACTTCCACGGCCGCCCTGCCAAAACCACCTCTGTAGCTCTGCACAAAGTTCTTCGCCAGTGCCAAGGCCGGGATTTCTGCGAACAGCTTCAGGTTCTTAACGACAAGGAACTCCAGCACAAAAAGAAAGCCCTGAATTAATGAAATGAAGGGAAACGTGGGGAGATTTTACATTCCAACTTTCCGCGCCACAGAAAACCCTGTCAAAACCAACACAGGGATTTTTCTGCTGTCCACCTTTTCCCAGCCCAGCTTTGCAAAACACCACCTGGTTGGGGACAGTGTGTTGGGAGCATGTTCTCCCTCTTTTTGGAAAGGGCAGGAGTCCAACCAAGGCCACCACTGGTGTGCCAGCACGGACATGTTCGCATTCCAAGGACGCAGAGCCCTCACTGCTCCTTCTCCCTGGGTGAAGATGAGCAGCAGCTCTTCATCATCCACCCTGGCCAAGCAAGAGACACCATGAGGGGGGGACTGGAAAGCCCCTTCGTTCTCTTCCATGGTTTTCCCTGCAGGTATTAGGAAATGCAGTTCGAGGCCGAATCTTCCACTGAGGGGCAGGATTTCCAACAACACTCTAAGTATTGATTCGGGCAGTGGCCACACACATCCAACATCTCTGCAAGACTTCCAGGAGCAAAGGGCCCGCCCAAATTCCCCACTTGGCATTGACTGACCGAAAACAGAGCAGAGCAGAGGAGGGAATGCAGGCCCAACTTTCAGAGCAGGATCCGAGCGCCCCTGAACCTCCTCCTGGGATTTCCCCCTACCAGCTGTAATCCATCTTCCAAATTTCATGGCACAGACCCCGAGGTCATCTCAGGTGTGAGGAGCGCAGGGAAGGGAAGCAGGAGGAAGATGCTGTGTCACTGAGGACAATTGGAGTCTCCAAAGGCATTAACAACACTGAACTTCACCATCTCATTAGTCTTGGTGCACAACATTTTGGGGAACAGCAGCTTTCAAACCTGGCTGCTCTCCAGAAGGACACAGGATATCATGCCTGTGCAGTAACACATCTGAAGCACCAGACTCTCCAAAAGAAGGGGTCTGTAGGAGGCAGAGCCAGGAGCTACTCCGAACAGCGGGTGTCGCTCCCTTGGCTGCGCTGGGAGCTGTGCAGGAGAGTTTCTGCTGCGACACTCGGCACAGTGACAGAGGAGAAACGCAGCAGATTCCCTTGGAAAATTCCCAGGGGCATTGCCTGCCCAAGCAAAGGCAAACCAGGCTTCGCTATCCAATTAATTTCAAAGCTCTGGGAGAGCGCACGCTCCATAAATTCCCTCTCCTGTTTTCCCCAAGTGGTGCTCTCCTCTACACAGCTATTGAGTCACAGCTGATATATTGGAGCCCCTCTGTGTTTCCTCACCCCCACTCAGCCCGACAAACCCTCTCTGCTCGCTCCCTACTCTGACCATACTCGGCCAACACGTTTCCTCTCCACCGTGGTGTAATTTTACAACTCCCCTTGTAGAAACCTGAAAGCTTCACAACAATATAATTCAGCCCAACATTTCTTCCTTCAGCCTTTGACCAATCCCTGCAGCCTGCTTAGGCCTTTTGGTAACTCTTCTGTAACTAAATATATAGTAAATAAACTAAAATCCCAAACAGAGCCGATACCAAAGGAGCTGGGACAGGACACAGAGAGAGGTGGGAAATTTTGTAGCCAAATGTAACAGTATCTTTAACCAGCATAACCGGAATAGCCGGAAAACCCAGCCAGGATCGGAGCACAACCCTTCTGCCGGGCTGAGAAAAAACTGCAGAGCTCAAGGACAAATTCAGGGCGTTTCTTCTGAATTTACTACAAGATTCATCAGCCGAACCCAGTGGGAGAAAAGGATCTTTAGCCAGAGGAGCCCAGGGATGCGAAAAGGAGGGGGGAAAACAAGCCCTCTGTGTGCCGAGCAGTGATACATAATTAATCACGGAAATTAAGCCACATTCCCGGCTATTAGCGGGAAGCGAGCGGTGACCCGGCTTGGAGCAGCACATCACAATGAGCCCGGGGCTGGCACTAACGACACTTGGCTGGCGGAAAGGAGCGGAGAACCAGCATTTATTTGCACGGAAAGAAGCTGTTGGCTCTCCGGCACTTGCTCCAGGATGGTGGATGGAACACCAGAGCATCCCGGCCTGTGGGATCAGGGCAGAGCCCCGGCTCTCCAGCCACCAGCCACAGCAAACATCACCCTGCAGGGGACAGAGTGCCCAGAGGGTCACTGTGACTGCACAGCCACTGATCCAGCACGTTGTTTCTGTGTTCTCCATCAAGAACAAACGACAAAATCACATTCAAAACCCACAGTTTTGATGTCTGGGCTCCACCCCCCACGAGGCAGATCTAGAGAGATGGTGGTTTACATGATTTTAATCCACATGTATGTGGAGGAGTCACACTGGGAGATGTCTTAGATGCAGATCTCACTTTCTCCAATGCCCATTATCCACTTCCAAAGCCTTTATTCTATAGGTAGAGCTATGAAGTCACCACTGACAGACACACACCACCCAGACCTGAGGCTGCTGAGAACACCAAGGACACCAGCACCAGTGGTCACAGCAGAGTCCAAATATCTGCAACAATATCACCTGGAGGGATTTGGAAAGGTTTTATGGGGATAGAGCTGAAGGATCCCTCCTTTAAATAATAAAGAACACACCACCCTGAAAGTGGGGGTAAAGGAAGGGGCCCAGCCACTCCGGTTGCCTTTGGGATAATGTGAATTTATTACGATTCCAACCTTCTTATGATGCTGTTTCCTTTCTGCATTACAAACTGCAGGCACGATGCAGCAGGAATTGCTGGAGTGCATCTGTTTATCCCCTTGGGAAAGATGGGGATGCTGTTCCTGCTGGTTCACTCCCAGCAGCTTTACAAACCCCCCAAAAAAACCCTGTCAGCGGGAGCTAGGTTTGTCTGCATCTTTAAATGGAAGGCATTAAATGTATTTCTGCAATGACCTTAATCAGCAAGTGAAACACGCCATCAAAAAGTGAAAACAGCGTTTCTGCTCTAAGCAGCTCTGCCTGCAGCCCAGGAGGGTGGCAAAGGAAACTGAAACACTGACCAAAAGGAAACCACAGAAAGAAACATTTCTTTCTCTTGCTGCGCCTCATCCTCTTGTTTATAACTCCCAAGGAAAACAGCAGCACGATTGTCCTACCTCGCACTGGCCGGATTTCAGCAGGAAGGCTTCGGTCACCCGGCTCCGGCGTTCAATTCCCAAGGCCTTACCCTGTTCATCTCCTTTTCATTGTTCCTTCTCCCCTTGGATGACATCCAGGGGAGCTACTGGAAAACTCACCAGGCTAAAGTTACTGTAATAATTAAAACCCAAATGGAATTTAAAAGAAGGCATGGAAAAAAAATCCCACAGTATCAAGAAGTGTGCAAAAAAAAGAGGGGAAAAAAGGGATGGAATTGGTGCTAAGGAGCTCCAAAATCCAAGTTTAACAATAAGTGATGCTGAGCACCAACACCACCTCCAAAGGTTCCCACCAACACCCCGCTGCTCCCTGGGATGCAGCACAAATGTATGGAGGATCCTATTCCCAACTGGATCGAGATCCCGAGCCAGCCTAAAAACACCTGGTTTGGGGATTACAACTGCGTTTGCAATTCCACCAGTGCCACTGCAGGAAACAAACAAATCAAAGACAACTCAGGTGAGAGGCAGAAAGAAGCAGGGAACTATTCCCTTGGAATTATCCACACATTTAAGTCCCGACTCACTGAATTCCACCTTCCACACCCTCTTTACCCTGGCACCGGCCCCAGTAAGATGCACAAAATTAAACTGAGCTGATTTGCTGGCAGGGAAGAGAATAGGAGCAAAAATTAAACCACCATAGCTTTTCCTGAAGATGCTCTGAGCAAATCCAGAGCCTTGCCCAAGCCTTGCCCGGAGGAACTGGACTCCTAAGAAATTGAAGCTTGAATTGAATTGAAGAGTCCCAAGAATTGAAAGTTTAAGTCGAATCAACTGTGGTTTGAATCAAGTCAAACAAAGGAGAATCCTCCAAACCCAACCCATCCATGAAACGCAGTGTCTCCACTCAAAGCATAAGCTCAATCGTAAGCTCAAACCTATCCCACTTTGTACTTAAACCTATTTTCCTTTTTGAATTTCCAGTTGAAAGCTCGAACCTTAATTAAACCTTTCGGAAAAATTAGCGGTGAAGATCTTACGAGGCGATAACTATAAAGCAATTTAAAAATTACAACCATTAAATCAAAATACAAAAGCAGGACTCCTTCAATATTAGTTCTAATGCCTTGAGCCAGGCGGTAAGGCATCCTAGTTATTCCAAGAGCCCCTCCCAGCTCTGTTCCTGTCGCCGAACAGACTGGATTGATACGTAAAAGCAGAAATATTTCGCTTCCCCGTAATTGTATCTTAATGAAGCTTTCACAGCACCCAAAGGCCCACCGAGGGCAGCCCATCTAACGACCCACAGGAGCTCTGCAGCCTAAATGGAAAGCACAAAGCCAGAGCGTTCCTGGAGTTGCTGCTGCCGGGGTCGATGCCGCGGGAGCAGGACAAGCACCAAGCCTCGCTAAGAGCTCACGGACATCTTTAAAAGCCCCACAATCAATAAAGTGCAATTAAAACACTTAGTCAAGGGGGGGCTGCTGATGAGGGGGCAATTAGGCAGGCACTGACCCAGGCTGGGCTGAGCTTTAAAACCAGCCCCAGCGACAAAACTACGCAGATTCAGAGGGGCAGATAGAAAGAAAACAATGCGGGTTTATTTCATATTTCTGTACCTCGTGCATATATTACATTTCTGTGATGTTTATATACCTCATAGGTTGTATGGTGATGTTCTCATATATATTTGTTTTCTTTCAATCTATCCGGTATTTGACAGTTTAGGAACTGCACCTACGCTGTAGGATAATGCAGGTACTCCCATGTCCTTAATCCTTGAGGAACCATGGCCAGTCCCACTGTTCCCAACCCCTCCGTGCCTCCCTGCTCTGCTGGGAGGATGCACCAAACCTCAGAGCAGCCTCAACTCATGCTGTCCATCATTTCAGGAAGAACACGCTGCTTGGCCCTCGTTAAGCTGTAATTGCTTAAAATCAGACGATGCATCACCTCAACCATCCGAGCGAGGATTCACTCTGTCCATAACCTGATAAACCCCATAGTGAGGATCCACTCTGCCCATAACCCGATAAACCCAATCCAGAACCCCAGCTGGAACCCAGGCTAACATCAACAGGCTGGGGCTTTTTAAAAAGCATTATGTTTTCTCCCAGTTTCATTGAAAACATTTGGCTTTCCTGGAGCAGATGGAAACCAGATGTTGGAGAGTGGAAAGGGCCGCACGGGCCAGGAGGGAAAACCCGGACGGCACCAGGCAGGTCGCACCCATTCATTACCCACATAATTCCCTTCTGCAGGAGGTTATTTAGACTGCATCTCTATTATTACAGATATTCCAGCTGGGATGGAATTCGAGGAGGCTCCGTTGGGTGCCCCGCAGCCCAAAGCAGCCCGTGAGTTCGAAGGCGCCAGCGCCGTTCCTTTGTGCTGTGTAAGCAACTTCGGGAAGCTGCACTCCCGCCCCCCAGCATTAATGCCAAGATCACGCTCTGTAATCCCTCCTGGAAGAGCCCAAGCCCAGGATTAATCCAGGCTTAACAGCTCCTGGATGCCCACTCGTTGGGCTGAGGGCACGCAAGAAGAGCAGGAGTTTGTGCCCAGGGACACGGGGTGGTTCAGGAAGTTTCGCTGCAGAACGGGAGGTGGATCCTCGTCCGCACAAGCGGAGCGGCGGGACTTGGGTTATTGACCATTCCAAGCAGCTGCACGAGGCAAAAAATGGGGAGGAAAAGCAAATTAGGAGTGAATTTAGACTTGGATTTAGACCTGACTGGCCATTGCAGCGGTGGCTGGAATGGCAGGTGAGCACCATGCTGGATTTTCAGACATATTTCCTGGTCACAAAGGACTCAGAAGGTCTTTGCTCTCTCCATAACATTATTTTTTCCCCATTTATTGCTAATCCAACATTTGTATAACAGAATATTCGGATTTAAAGCTAAAACCCAGTGGCAAAAGAGAGGATGCAGGAGAAGGTCCTTCCGTGCTTCTGTTTGCAGGGAAAAAAAGGAAAGAAAGGGGGAAAAATGAGCCTTGTGCTGTATTTGCTCCACAAAAATCCCTGCCCAGCAACACATTCCCTGCCAGCGCTGCTGGGAATTCTGGATCACCCTCATCCCAGCACTGGGCAGCTGCTATTCCCAGGCATTCACTGGAATTCCTTTAAAACTGACTTGATAAATTCAATAAATATAAATTTCACCTGCCAGTGTTGTGCCCAAGCACTGGAGCAGCATCTCCAGCTATTTGACATAACACACACTTAACACACCTCGCCCTTCGTGAACAGATGCACTAATTAACATATTGCACAAAGTCTCAGTGCTAAACACTCCCCAAAAGAACTGAGGTGCCCATCCCAGCATAAATCCCAAGGGTTTGCTTGGGTTAGAGCTTAAGAATGAAGTTAAAATAAAGCTTTTTACTTGATTAATTATTTGGGGGGATTCCACATGACATCTGCAATGCAGATTTATAATTATTACAATCAGCATCATTATTATTATTGCTGCTGTTGCTATTATTGCTATTATAATACGTATTATTAATATATATAATCTTGAGTGTCTATGACACCAGCAATGCAGATTTTTCAGGGTATTGATATTAATATATATTAATATATATNTTGGACGACTTTATGACACCTGCAATGCACATTTCTTTGTGTATGTGTATGTAATTATATTAATATTGCATTACAGATATTATTATAGCAGATTATTTTATGCACAATTTTTGACTTTTATGGGACACCTGCAATGCAGATTTGTGTGTATGTGTATATATATATATAATTACATATAACATATATTACCATGGTAGATATTATAATACAATATATATTATTTGGGACTTTTATGGGACACTCGTAATGCAGATTGGTGTGTATATATATAAAATTACATTAAAAATATATTATATATTATGTTACATATATTGTCGTGGTAGATATTATAATATATATATTGTTTGGGACTTTTATGGGACACCTGCAATGAAGATTTGTGTGTCTATAAAATAAAAATTACACTATTATTCTACAATATATATTTTCATGGTAGATATTATAATACACATGTATTATTTGGGACCTTTATGGGACACCTGCAGTACAGGTTTGTGTATGTGCAGATACATCACACATATAATCCCCCAAGGCATGCAAAATACCACATGCTATTATATGATGATTATTTTAATAGATCTTATGTTGGATATATATATATTATTTTGGACTTCAACATGACCCCTGCAATGCACATATGTTTGTACATGGGTGTATTGTTGTATTGATATTCCGTTACATGTGTTATTATAGGGGATATTACTATTATGTATAAAATCATGGACTTTTATGTGACACCTGCAATGCAGATTTGTTTGTGTATTCATTGATATAATATTACAGATATTATTATTGATATTATCATTATTAACATTGATATTGTTGTTGTTACTGCTATTGTTACGTATTTATTATTCTTGACTTTTATGTGGCACTTGCGTGTATTCAGATAACAATTATATTACATATAGTTATTATAGCAGATATTAACATTTATTATTATTATTATAGGAGATACTATTATTATTACATGTACAATTTTGGACTTCTATATTACACCTGCAGTGCAGATTGGTGTGTAAATGTATGCACAGAATTAACATTATATTTCATTTATTATTGTTATTATTGCTATTACTATTATTAATGTTTGTATTAATTATGATTATTACTATTGCTAGCATTTATTACTATTTGAATCAGCATATATTATTATTAATGGAGATGATGATGATAATGATGCAGATTTCTGTGTGTATTATTATTATTACTATTACTATTATTATTACAGACTCTGCCCTCTCCCTGCGATGCCCATTTCTGTGTGTTCTTGTGTAAGAAACATCCCAAAACTCTCTAAGTCCCACTCCACATTTTCCTCCAGATGCTCCTTGGAGGAATTAAACTGAATCCCTCACTATCATTTTCCCTGGAATGTGCATCACAGTGCCATTCCCAGTGCCCACAGTGAGCAGAGAGGTTTTTCCAGGCTGAGCATCCCCATCCCTCCCTCCCGATAACAGCTGCAGGAATAACGCGGCACAGCGGGAATGGAGGGATCGGGAACGCGACAGCCTGAACAGGGAGAGAACAACGGAACGGGAACAACACCTGCGGCCGGGCTGGCAGCACGCCGGGATTGACTCCCCGCGAAGCCCAGCCTAAGGAAAGCTCAGCGAGAATTCCCTGACTAAGGTCAAAAAGCCTGGCTCAAATTTATGGACTGCTGGCAAAGCTGCCTCTATCCCAGCGGCCTCCAAGCACCGGGAACGCTCTGGCCCAGAAAGGCCGAGTTCAGCCCAATAACTCACTCACATTCCTTGAGCATCGCCAGCCCTGCCAGAGCCTGGGACACACAGACTCCAACGCTTCCAACTCCGTTTGCAGAGCCTTAAACCAAACCCCACCAGCGTATTCCCAACATTCACAAAGTTCCCTTAGGATGAAGATGTGGATACAAGCCCTGCAGAGAAGGTTGTTTTAAAGAGGCAACCCCAAATCCCCTCTGGTTCAGTGCAGTCCACTCCACAAAAGAACTCTGTTATTTTCTACCCTTCAGGACAATCCCCTTAATTAAAGGATAATTCAGTTTCACAGAGACTTTTGTAAGACACAAGAAGCGAACACTCAACAGGAGAGATCGGCACTCCCCCTCACACCTCCCAGCCTGTGGCAGAGCATCTGGAATGCCGAGAAGCAGCAATTCCTCAAAAAAAGACTTCATGTTATTAACTCTGCTTTACCTCTTTTTCTTTTGTTTCTCCCTTTATTTCTTCCTTGTTTCTTCTCCAAGCACGTCAGATGCTTCGCTGATGCCTGGAGACATTAGATCTGCTCTGCTCTGGAAAGTGCTCCAGCACTGAATATTTGGGATACAGCTCCCATCTGACCCACCACAGCAAGCCTTTGCACCCCAAACCTGCCATTTCTCCCAGAAAAATCCAATTTCCTTGACGATAAAGCAGATTAAAGTCTAAACGCTTTACCTTTCTCTTGGACGTGAGCGTTTCATCCATGTGCTTTCATTCTCCTTTGCTAATACTCCAAGGCCAAGGATTTTCTCCCAGATGAAAACCGGAGATCCCTGAGCTCCCGATGCCTGCAAGTGGTGGGGCTGGCAGGGAAGCCACCCCTTGGCCAATGTCCTGGCAGGGATGGGATGAGGATGAGGTGGACCCTTGCTCTGATGGAGCCCAGCCACCCAAAGCAGGAGGACCTCACTCTCCAGGGCTCTTCCCTACAACACAGGTGATGCTTCCAGACACCGCGGGGCTTCCCGAGAGCGAACAGTGATGGGGGGACACCAACAATCCCATGGGGAAAGCTTTTGTTACTCACATGGATGCAAAATGGACATAATTTGGGGTTTATGCTTTACATGTCTCAAAATAAATGATGAGCAAGATGTCACCACTGCTGTCAACTCTCCAGGTTCAGCCTGTCCTTCCACCTTCCCTCTGCCCATGAGAGCCCAAATCCCCAATCCCTGGGACAAAGCCACTGGCTCGGCTGTCTGGCAGGACGTTTATCCCTCATCCATCTTAATCAAGCAAAGAAAAGTGAGTCCCTGTGCGGCGCTGCCGTTGAGGCGGATCCTTTCGGCAAACACAGCAAACAATGATTTTATTTGCCAGCCCCGAAGGGCTGCCATGAGCTTCCCCAGGCTTGTGCAATGTGGGCTTGGGGGAGGGCTGTTCCACCACCCTCTGCTGAGCTTTAACTCAGCTCTATGGAATATTTAACCTCGGCGGGTGAACCAGCCAGGGCAGCTCTGCTGCCTCCTCAGATTGCCTCATGCCTTTTGATTGATTCCTGTTGAATTTGGCAAAGCCATTGGGTCAAAGCAGGAACTTGGGTGAAGTTTTTTACACCTGGGAGACATGGGACCACAAAGAAAATGCTGCAGCAGGGGTGGGAAATGAAATGTACACTTGGCAGCACTGCAGGGCTGCAGCCACCACAGAATCACAGAATCAGTTCCTTGGAAAACACCTCTGGGGTCATCGAGCCCGACCTATGACCCATTACCACCATGTCAAATAGACCATGGCACATCCAGTCTTTCCTTAAACATCTCCAGGGACGGAGACTCCAACACCTCCCTGGGCAGCCCATTCCAATGTCTAATCACCCTTTCTGTGAAGAAATTCTTCCTGATGTCCAACCTGACCCTCCCCTGGCAATACTTAAGACAGTATTTCTCTTTCTGTGCCTTGTTCCCTGGGAGCAGAGCCTGACCCCCACCAGGCTCTATCCTCCTGTCAGGAAGTTCAGAGAGCAAGAGGGTCCCACCTGAGCATCTTTTCTCCAGGCTGAGCCTCCCCAGCTCCCTTGCCACTCCTGGTGCTCCAGACTCTTCCCCAGCTCCGTTCCCTCCTCTGGACATGCTCCAGTCCCTCAGTGTCCTTCCTGAACTGCAGGACCCAGAACTGGACACAGCACTTGAGGTTTGGCCTCACCAGAGCCCAGTACAGGGGACAGTCACTTCCCTGGTCCTGCTGCCACACTGATCCTGATCCAGGCCAGGTGCCATTGGCCTTTTTGGCCACTTGGGCACACCTGGGCTCATGTTCAGCCGCTGTCACCAGCACTCCCAAGTCCTTTCCCCACTGGGTCACTTTCCAGCTGTTCTACCCCCAGCCTGGAGCTGCAGGGGGTTGTTGTGGTCAAAGTGTAGGACCTGGCCCTTGGCCTTGGTGAACCCCACAATGCTGGTCTCCACCCAGGGACCCAGCCTGTCCACATCCCTCTGCAGAGCCTTCACTCCTCAACACTCCTGTCCACCTTGATGGCTCAGGGAAGCTTCTGAGCCACTTCAGTTTCTGTGTTTCCAAAATACTGCAATCCAAACATAATCCCAGCTGCAGGGAACGGGGGCCTTCTACTGCAATCCCAGATGGGAGCTCAACCCATGGACCCAGGAGCTGCACACAGGGGCTCAGCCCTGGCTGCTGCCCCCACACCACAGAGCACATCCCTGCTGTGTCACCTCCTAAGGCACACGCAGGGTATAAACACATGGATACAAGCCTTGGATTTCCACGTAGGACATGTGGGACCTTCAGGCCCCCTACAAATATGAGCTTGTAACCTGTCCCGGCTCACTAAAGAACTGTCAGAAGTCCACCAAGGGCAAATGCAGGTCCTGCACCCGGGGAGGAATCACCCCACGCTGTCGAATTCTGGAGCTCAGCAAGCCACTGACACCTTGTCATGGAGCAGCCAGAAGAGGGCTTTGCTCCTGGGGCAGCAAACCCCAACACTGTCCCCAGAGGTGTTGAAGTACAGCACTCATGGTGTGGGCCTAGAAAAGCCGCAGGGACACCAGGAACTGTCAGAGAGCCCAAACTTGCCAAGTGCCACCCCCAATGCTGGGTGTAGTCCCTGTCCTACAAAGACTCCTTGTTCTCAGGCCCTTCTGCTCTCCACCAAGGGCTGCAGCACAGCACCCACCTGGCACCTCCCCAGCACCCACCTGGCACCCCTCCAGCACCCGCCCAGCGTGTCAAATCCAATACAGGCTCCCCAGCCACAAAAACAGTCAAAAGGGTCTCAGTTAATGGTCCTGGAAACCAAAAAAAAATCTGTATTTTGACTGGGAGGAGGGAGGGGGGGAGAGAAACAAAATCCCTGCTACGGCATTAACTTCTCATTCCATGACTAGAAAAACACGGCGCTGTATTAACATTAGGGATAAAAAGTCCTTGTCTGGGTTATTAAGTCCTCATGGAAGCCCCACTGCACAGTAACAGCATGATCTCTGATCAAAAACATTATTTATCAGAGAGCTACATTGTAATTACACTATTTGATAAATAGAGGGAGAGAAAAAATGACGTTTCAGAAAATCAGCCCTTCCTTCATGGGTGATTCAATGTGCACCCTGATATTGAAGTGTTACCCAAAAAAGCCGAGTATAAACCCAAATAAAAGATACACTGGGGCAACAGAACAGAGAAAGACATTTCAAAATGGTGTTCCCTAATACCACATAATGCTGAGCATCATCTGGCTTTGCATGAGCACATGGTCCCCATGGGTCAGAGGCAGGATTAGATTGTAGAGATACATAAATATTTATAGTCTGGATACCCAGAGACTCTGATGTTTAGGGGGCCATAAAGTCTGGATGCCTCCTAAGGTGCGCGCTCCACCCAGCAAGGGCTGGGTTTATTTAGCATTTCCCTCCTGGAAACAAAATAGCTGCTAATTTTTAAGGGTGGAGAAAAAGCAGCTTCGTGGAAACCTGCCGTAATAACAAATCCATCTCAGAGAAGAAAGAACAATTCATGCCATTCAAGTGCAACATGCTGGACTTTGGAGCAAAGAAATATTTGCTGAAGATAGCAAATAATGAAAAATAATAATAATATTAAACTCAGCCACTGATACAGCCCATCTGGCTGTGGCAGGGAGAGTCCAAAGGGAAAATATTGACTAATTCAGCACCAGAGAAAGGGATGAACAAGTCGCTGTTTGATACTGAGCCTGGAAGTGTCAAATCTCCGCAGCTGAAGAATAACAGCATTCTGCAGGCGCTGGGGGAAAGCACTCAGTGCCTGAGCCTTGCTGTGGGAGCCCTTTGTGTCACTGACTGCAGGAATTCTTCCCACATTAGGCATCAGCTGGATAAAATCCCTCTCGAACCTTTCCAGGCACTGGGGAGGGCAGAATGCAACGGGCAAAACTCCTGGCTGTGCAGTAACACCCACCCCAAACTCCTCCAGGAGAGCGAGCAGAACTGGATATATTATAGGCCACAAATAATCAAAAGGGAGTAACGAGTAGAGGAATTAATCTTCCCTCTCCCCTACATACAAATCCATTCCTTTGGATGCAAAACCTCCACAGTCACCTCCTTCCTTAAAAAATCAGTGTATTGGAAACGGAACGTTGTGACTGAGTCAGAGAACCTATTTGTTCTGTAAAGGCCATTTTAATGGAATTTGGTTCCCTCCCAGTAATACCGTTCCAAGTAGGGGGTAAAAATGTGAGTACACTGACATTTTATCTCCCACTAATGCTGTTTTGAGCAGGAATAGGGAAAAAAAGGGAATATACTCAAAGTTTACAGCCCATTAATGCTGTTCCAGGTGAAAATATGAATACGGCCTATTTGCAAATGTCTTTTCTCACAGCCAGTGGCACCATCATTCCCATATGAAGTGAGTACCCCCTTCTCCCGGCTCCACAGGAGTTAAGAGGGTGGGATCTGCCGGTGGAGCTGGTCCTACCTGTGTGGGAGAGGCGGTGGAGGATGCGGCACACTGAGCCCTGGCATCTCCGGGCTGTCCAGCGCCACCGGAATGCACTGGAAGGCCAGGACACGCCTGATCCTTTCAGTTAATTGATTTTTTTAACTCCTCTCAATGGCTCTTTGTCTGGCTCTGGAAACATTCAGCAGCATCCACGGCAATCCCGGCGGCGCGGGGCCGTTCCCGCTCCCACCTCTGCTGCCAGAGCTGGATTCAGCTGGGAGAGGCTGGGCACGGCCACAGCGCCCTGGAAAACAACATTCTGCCCCTTAGAGGTGCATTCTGCTCTACCCTCCCAATAACCAGGATCGAAGAAATAAGAACAAATGAGGGCTTTTGGAACCCAAGGTCGCAGCCCTGATTTCCCCACGCAAGCCGAACATGCAGGTTGTGCAACATCGCTCCAGAAATCCAAAAGCAATACCAGCTGCTGTTCCCGAGGTTCCTGCGCAAACCACCACCCACTGGGAATGCAAAGAGTGTTGCCCTGTCTACAAAGAGCTCGCTGCAATTTTTCCAAAGCAATTCAAGCAATCAGTCCCCGTTTTTTTCCGGCAGAGATGCTGCAGATGCTCATGAGCCACGATGGGCTGCGGCAGCTCCCTCGGCCTCCGCCAGGAATGCGGCGTTTGGCTATTTTATTTTATCCTTAAAGCAACTGAGGGATCCCCAGCGGGATGTTTGAAGAGGTAAATAAACAGCCGCTCAGAGAACACGCCTGGCGTGTGGAGCTGCTTCGGCTGCACCCCCGGGACAAACGGGAAAGGGACGGATGATAAAACAACCAGGATAAAACACAATCCTTCACACCAACGCTCATCCGATACCTGCCCAGGGACCTTTGGGCACAGCTGAGCCAGCGAGAAATTTCCTACTTCTGCATTTCTTCTGAGAATTGGGGGAAAAAAATTAACAAGATGTAATAAATGAACTTTCACTGCGAGCTACCCAGGAAAGCCGAAGCGTGGTCCAGGGGGAGGGAGGAGGATGCTCACAATGCATCGGCACATCCACATCCCACTCCGAAGGGTTATAGTTTAGGAAAACAGCTGGGATTCCAATATAAGGTTCATCTGCATGTTTCTAGCTAATCTAATTAAAGAGAAAAAAAGGTCTTCAAACATCGTCCTAAGTCCGCATCAATGAATTCCCTGCCTATAGAGTAAAAAATCCCTATGGCTAAACCAGAGTTCTCCAGGAGAGCACTGGTTGAATCACGGAATCCTCTGGGTTGGAAGGGACCTTCAAAGGTCCTCTCATTTCACCACCCTGCCAGGGGTTCAACCCCTCCAGCCTACCTTGAATACCTCCAGGGATGGGCATCCACATCTCTGCCAGTGTGAAGAAATTTTCCCCAATATCCAACCTGACCCTGCCCTGGCGCAATGTGAGGCAGTTCCCTCTCCTCCTGTCCCTGCTCCCCGGGAGCAGACCCTGACCCCCACCAGGCTCCATCCTCCTGTCAGGGAGTTGCAGAGAGCCAGAAGGCCCTCCCCGAGCCTCCTTTTCCAGGCTGAGTCCCCTCAGTTCCTTCAGCTGCTCTGGTGCTCCAGACTCTTCCCCAGCTCCGTTCTCTTCTCCAGGCACGCTCCAGCCCCTCAATATCCTTCCTGAACTGAGTGGCCCAGAACTGGACACAGCCCTTGAGATGTGGCCTCACCAGAGCCCAGTACAGGGGACAGGCACTTCCCTGGTCCTGTTGCCACACTATGGCTGGCACAACCCAGGATGTCATTGGCCTCTTGCCCTCCCTGGTCACATCTGGGTTCGTGCTCAGCGGTTGTCACCAGCACCCCCAGGTCCTTTCCCCCCAGGCACCTTCCCAGCTGCTTCACCCCCAGCCTGGAGTTCCAGGGGGCTGTGGAGACCGAAGGGCAGGACCTGGTACTTGACCTTGCAGACTCTCACCCTGTGGGCCTCAGCCCACAGACCCAGCCTGTCCAGATCCCTCTGCAGAGCCTTCCTGCCCTCCAGCACATCCAGCCTCCCACCCAAATCCACGTCCTCTGCAAACTTTCTGAGGTTGCCTTCAATCCCCTTGGCCACATCAGTGACAATGACACTAAAACCAACCGGCCCCAATACTGAGCTCTAGTGGGAAGCTCCTCCTATTCCCAGCTCCAAAAGGAAGGGCAATTGTTGGAGTAAAGGGTTTGTGTGACCATCCCATTTCCCCAATGCTTCCCTAAATCCCAACGACGCACTCTGGGATCCTGATGGATCGAGCTGAGCAGAAGGAAGTTTTCCTCCCAAGTATTGCCTGGAGTGGGTCAGAAACAGAATGAAATTGCAGCAGGTGCAACTCCACCTCAGATAACTCCAGAAAACGTGAGTTTGACATGCTCAGTCCTGAACCTGAAGAGCCAGAGTGCAAAGTTTTGGTAAGCTCAGCTTTATGGACACCCTCCTGAAAAAGCAAGTTCCTGCAGGCAAAGATGGGCTTTGTAAAAAATTGGGGGGAAGAGAGGAAAACAAGAAAGAAAATCCCCTATTTTTAAACCAATTGGAACCTTGTTACTGGATAAATAAGTGTGATATTTAAGGAATATAATTTATGACAAATAATGTATATATATAAGTAAATATTTTATAATATCATTTATAACCAAAAAAGGCATATTGCAACCATATCCACCATTTCCAAGGAGCAGCACTACAAAAACTTTTTCCTATTAAATCCCCATGTAGGAGAAAAGAAAATTCAAAGGATTTACATCCAATGGACTTTAAAAGGACACACTCGGTCTCAGGACACACCTCAAACCACGTGCAAGTACTGGATGATGTCACTGTGTTCAGATGGCAGTAACAGCTTGTCTTGACAGCCATCCCCAAAAGTCCAATTTGGAAAAGGCTCACAAGAATCTCATGGGAAAAAAAAAAACCACCAAACCTGAACAATAGCCTGAAGCTGTTCAAAAAAGGTAAATTAAAAAACCAGAAAAGCTGCAGAAAATAATAAAGCAATCTTAATTTTGCTCCACTTCCGTGCGAGCACAACAACAACAGCATTCCCAGGAACGAGAGGTTCTTGTCCTGTTAGAGACACTTTGAAAGCAGGGAAAGAGATTAACAGGTCCGAGTGAGCCCTGAGTCGCTTCATTCCCTAAATCAGGAGTTGCAGCACAAAGATGCCGCTGCCTCCTGAGAGCCAAAGCTTGAGCTGAACATGATCTAATCTTAGATACGTGGAGGGAAAACAAAGGGATCGAAGAAGGAGTCTGGAGAAGAGGAGGAGACTGAAGGAAAACAGGGGAAAAAATAAAATACACAAATTTGGCCTCTAAACTTCCAGAGACGTGAAAAATGTCAACCCCAAATCAAAAGGTCAGGTCTGGAAATGGTTTGCAGGGTGACACAACCCAAAGCTCTGCTCTGGAGAGCCCTTCCTTAGGGAATTCTAGGAAGGCAAGGAAAAGCAGAAGTATGCCCGCTTCATCTTCCAGCCTGCCTGATTTGTGGTTCTTTGGGATGGTGCTGGCAGAGCAGAAGGAATTCTGGATTACCCTCACTTTCTCCAAGAGCCCTGGAAGCAGCAGCAGCGCCACAGCAGCCGTCCAGCTGCTGGAGCAAAGGAATGCAAACTTCTGTTCCAACAGCAAAAAAGAACAGAGAGGATTCAGATTTTTTTTTCTCCTTAAAAACAGCTGCAGATCTTGTGAAAGGAAAGCAGAGGGTGAGTGCACTGAGTGTATCCCTGCCCTCCACCTCATCCCAACACACTGACCGACCCTCCAGGCTAAAGAGGCCTGGGGCAACCCCATCCAGTAGGAAGGGAACCAAGAGGAGAAACTACAAAGGTACTTCTTTTAAAGTCAAAGAAGATGAAAAAGTAGGAAGAAATCCCTCCCTGTGAGGGTGGGCAGGCCCTGGCACAGGTTCCCAGAGCAGCTGTGGCTGCCCCATCCCTGGAAGTGTCCAAGGCCAGGTCAGATGGGGCTTGGAGCAACCTGGGCTAGTGGAAGGTGTCCCATGGCAGGGAGTGGAATGGGATGAACTTTTAAGGTCCTTCCAACTTAGACCATCCTGGGATTCATTCTGGGAACAGAAGAATTGTGGCCACCTCCAAAGCAGCGTTACCAGTGAACCATTTGTGCTGCCACTCTCCACCCAAAAGACAAGCACATGGACAATGCATCCCTGAAAAAAGTGGAATCTAAGAAAAAAACAATTCCCTAGACTTCCTTCCACCTTCTCTTTCCTGGAGATCTCCTCCTTCACTAGACAGAGATGTTCCCTCTGGCACTGTGAAAGAAAACCATAAATTGACCTGGGTCCAAGAGGACACGTTACAGAGCACATCAAAAACCAGCCAGCAGGGAAGTGTTCCAAAGAAAGAACAGGACAGCAGGTGGAATAACAGGACTGCAGGCAGAACGCAATGGTTTACATACCAGTTTTCTTAAATTAGTGTGGTCACCTCCTCAGGTCAACATAGTAACCACCATTAATTGCAGACATCATTAATTGCCTGCTCTGATATTTTCTCATCAACTCCAGCAAGAAATAGCTCCACAGCCTCTTGGACACCACCAGGAGAAGCGCTGTGAGGGCAAGGACAGGGAGCCCTCTTGCCTGTGTGCTTTAAAAGAATTAACACACAGTTTCCTGCAGACTGTCCCAAAATTCAGTCCCTTTTCAATTCCTGTACCTTCATTTCAGCAGCTTTGCTGCTTTTCAGGGCAAGCCCCGTCTCAAGTGACCACAACCCTTCGCTCACTCCACATTAGATCAGCTCAGCCCATTCCACCCTATGTGGATACAGGACTAAAATCCTGCTGGCTTTGTCAGCTGAAGCTGTTTGCTTCTCCTTAGCCAAAACATCCACGAGAACTAGTTCTTCCTCTGACTCCCAGTTTTCTGCTGGCAGTTGATCCTGATCCAAGTCCTCAGACTCATTAACGGGATATAGTCATGGAGAGTAGGCACCTTTGCCTACAACTGCCACAAAAGCCCTTTCAAAATACAAAATATACCCCCAAATCTGGGAGAGTCACTCTATTTTAGTCTTTATTTTAAGAGAAGAGGATGCAGCCACCAAACTACCTTCCTGGACCTTCCAAGGACTGTGGCAGGGCTGAGGCTGATGCCACGTCACCCACGTGCAGATGGGCTTACCCAACAAAACTCCTTAACAAGCCAACCTGGCAGTTCCAAGGAAAACCATCTCAAAGAGTTACAGGGCAAACTCAAGGCAAATTAACTAATGATGATTTGCATCCCGCTTCAGATCTGCAAAGCTGAGGGCCCAGTTCAGCTCATCTCTCACATGCAGGAAAAGTGCTCATAAAGGAACCAGTCGTACCAGCCAAATCAAGCATTAATAATTAGAAATTATAATTTTGACCATGAAAGTTACTACTGAGCTGGGGAAGGGACAGAGAGGGAGGCAAGTGCACAGGGACTCCATAAACACAACCTCATCAATACACTGCATGCCATGAATCCTCTCTGCAATTCCAATAAGGAATGGCTACAAACACTTCTCATTTTCACACCAAGACATCACAGCATTAAGAAAGACTCCAGTGAAAACCATCCACTGATACATTTGGCAGAAAGCCACTCGCTGTCCTTGCATTCCCTCTCTTTTTTTGGAAGCAGGCAGGATTCTATAGGCAGAAACACAACCTTTTCCCATTGCCAATGCTGTTGGAACTTTACTATCAGTACTCAGCAGACAATCCCAGAGCAGTGTCACAACAAACCACCACCTCCCTGCGCTTGGTTTTTTCCACCGCTAAAACATTTCCACGCTCCTGGTGTTCCCATCTTACCTCAAGCACTGGGCCAGCTCCAAGAATAATCTGTTCTACTCCACTGGCAAATCCTTTCTGGCTGAGGGCGGTGAGGTGATGAATCAGGAAGTTGGTGCTCTGTGTCTTCCCCGAGCCGCTCTCTCCTGAGATCACGATGCACTGGTTCTTCCTGCGCTGGAGCATGGCGTGGTACGCCACGTCGGCCACGGCGTAGATGTGCGGTTCCAGCTTGCCCAGCTGGTGGTTATCATACATCTTGACATACTTGGGGTTATAAATAGGCAGGAACTTGAAGGGGTTGATAACGATGAGGATGCTGCCTACGTAGGTGTAGATCTTCTCCTGCTTGAAGCGGTTCCTGAGGTTCTCCAGGAGGGTTTTCTCGTTGAGGTCAGGCAGCCCGCACAGGTCATCGTAGTCCTTCTGCTGGGGCTGCGGGAGGAAGCCACGCTCCACCATCCGGCGCCGCTCCTCTGTCACCCGCAGCCACGACTGGAGGCTGCCATAGTGGATGGAGCCATCCAGGTTCTTCTCCCGCAGCAGGAAGCGATAATCCTCGCCGCTGATGCGGTTCTCCAGCGCCATGCGCGGCCACAGCATCATGCGCTGCACCGGGCAGTCCGTGGGGTTGAGGATCCATTCCTCCCCCCCGAACTCCTTCACCTCGGCCAGCACGTAGCATTTTGTCTTCTCCAGCTGGAGTTTGTTAATGAGAGACTCGATGACCTCAGCGGCCGTGGAGGTTTTGCGGGCGGCGATGGGGCAGTAGATGGTCCCCTCTGCGATGCTCCCGGGGTAGATGTGCAGCGTGAACTCGCTCTCCTCAAAGCGTCGTCTTCCTCCAACATCATTCACACTCATATTGGATCCTGGCCCATCAGTACCTGCGCCACATAGTCAGGACCGCCCCGGGCCTTGTCAGGTCATCATGTCAGCAGCGCTAAAAAGGGCAAAACAGAAACAGGTTTGGTGGTTCAGCACCTTGAAAAACCATCAACATGCACTGGAAGATGCAACAGAGCAACTCAAGTGATGATGCCAATCGCCTTAAAGAGAGCAAGTGATGCTTCCCAACCAACACCTGGAAGGAGAGCACAGTTTTCACACCTCAAAGCTGTAAGAAATGAAGGTATTTAACACCCAAACACTGCCCACAGCACAGGCTCCCCTCCACTTGCACGGAACTCCCATGGCACCTCAGGCATTTGCTGATTTTGCCCCCAATCTGAAGCACCAAAGATTCAAAAAGACCCTCTGATTTTCAGTGCCCTGTACTGCGCAAAGCAAACACCAGAAGTCCTACTGAACCAGCCCCAGGGGTGTGTGGCACAGCACCCTCAAATTTCAGCTCCTAAGATGACCATCACCCTCCCCTGTGGACCTGGTCCTTGCCCCAGATACATTTTACCATGGTCCTGTGCTGGTGAAGGGCAGACAATCTCCTTTTTCTTCCTGTCCAGGAGATTTTGAACCTCTAAGGATTCAAACAGCAGCACTTTCCCCCTACCAAGTCCCCCTTTTTCAGAGGTGTCCATGTCTGACACCACGAATGAAATATAACAGCCCCCTTCCTTGTACAGTCACACTTTTTATTTATCTTGCACTGCATAAAACCCTCCAAACACAAACCTCCAGTGTTGAAACATCAGATGAGCAGCTGATTTCTTAAACTTCATCACTACAAGAAAATGACACCCCACCAGCAGCCCCAAAGGAAAACAAATTGAGAGTTAATGGTCCTCAGCTCTCCACCAGTCGGTTCTCACAAACTCCAAACTGCCCTGGGAGACGTTAAGAGTTATTCCATATAAAGACAAAAGGGAACTATGGAGAAATGCAGGACCCTCAGATACAGGATCTGGGCAATCAGGTGGGAGGTGATTAAGTATAGATTAAAGTTTACATGATACACATCCTAAGGTTAAGCTTATCCTAACATCAAGCTTTTCCTTGAGCGCTGCCCCACTGGAGCAGGACCTCATAACTGTGACACCCCTGCCATCAACAAAACACTCAAGAAGGGTCAAAAAACGTGAAGTCAAAACCCACAACAGGTTTAGGCAACTTCAGATGCCCCATGTTGGGAAGAAGACTCAGAGGGAGCACTTCACAGGTAGCCCTGTCCCAGTGCTCCTCCCCAAGCTCCCAGCTCCAGGACCTGCAATCCAAGCATAGCCACCCTCATCTCTCACATATGCTCCAAGGCTGGGATTTGGAGCTGTGCCTCATCTCCAGGGCCCTCAAAGGAGCAACACAGTTTTCCATCGCACTGGTTGCTTCTCCAATATTTCACGGAGTGCATTATCCCGAGCCACGCGCTGCTCGGAGCCGAGCCCTGACCGCGTCCCAGTGAAACCCATCTGGCAGGCGGTCGGGGCGCGATGCTCGGGAGCAGCACATAGATTATAGCCCGGGAAGCCTTCCAGCTGCTTTCCTATGGCTTTGCTGCAGGCACAGATGCACTGGGGATGATGTCAGCGAAGCGCTGGCTTGGCCTCGCTCTGCGGGGCTCTGCAGCTCCAGAGCTTTTCCTCAAGAAGAGGGGGGGAAAAAAATCCCCAGCAAGCTTAAGCTCCGTAACTCCTCACCGAGATTTGCCTTCAAAGGCGAGGTCGAGAGGGTTGGCTATTTTTATTGGTGTTATCAGAGCGTGTCCGAGCCTCACGTGAGAAGTGCAAACAGGGGTTTATGTCGGTTACCTTGAGCAAACTCCCTTCCCTCCCTTCCTCCCTCCTGCCCCCAGCACGCTCCATAAATACGCCATAAAAAGCATCAGGCCTCTCCATTCCACCCACCCAAATGCTTTCCTGCATCTCCGGAGATGGTTATTCCGCATGGAATCGGTGGAACAGCAAACATGGAATCGGTGTAACAGCAAACATCTGGGCCTTCTGCATCCAAACAACTGGAATCCAGCAGGATCACGAGCCAAGCGCGAACCCTCAGGAGATGCTGAAAGTCCCAGGAATGAAAAGGAGCCAAATCCCCCTCAAAACCACTCACATCAGAAGCTGCCACTAATGAGGAACAAATCTGGCGAGGTCAAAAAGCGAAGGGGTGTCAATTAGAGCCTTATAAACCCCAGAGGTGCCACAGGGTTTACTGGGACCAACACCAAATGTGGCTCGGGGTATTGTGTGAGGTCAAAGCAACGTTAATGAAGTTAATTACTTGTGGTCTCCCTGCCACACACGAGCCCAGCCCTGCTCAGCACCAACACCTCATGGACATGCTCAGCTTTCCTGAGGTATTTCAGAGAAAACATTCCAAAGGTATAATTGTGTAATTAGCAAATGGCAGGGAGAAAGGCTCTCCCAAGCAGGCTGTTATATTAACTATTATATACTTTAAAAATTAACAATATTTTTGTGCTTGGACATCAAAAACTAAATAGGAACACGAAAAGAATGACACAGTTTGTATTTTGCCACCCATGACTCACTGCATTGTTTTAGTTAAAGGACTTTCTCATTGCTCATGTTACAATTAAATGGGAACACATAAAAATTATGCCCATTTCAGTCCTTTCTACCTTTTGTGTATTGCAGATTCCTGGAAATGCTCTGGCCAAAAAGTTATGGACTCATTCCTGAGAAAGCAAACACTTACGGCATTTTAAGTCAATATATAATCATGGCATGGTTTGGGATGGAAACCACTTTAAAGACCATCCAGTCCCACCCCCAGCCATGGGCAGGGACACTTTCCACTACACCAGGTGTTCCAAGCCCTGTCCAACCTGGCCTTGGGACACTTCCAGGCATAGGGCAGCCACAGCTTCTCTGCACAACCTAGGCCAGGACTCACCGCCCTCAGAGTCAACAATTCCTTCCCAATATCACATCTATCCCTCCCCTCTGGCAGTGGGAAGCCATTCCCCCTTGTCCTGTCCCTCCAGCCCTTGTCCCAAGTCCCTCTCCAGCTCTCCTGGAGCCCCTTTAGGCTCTGGAAGGGGCTCTCAGGTCTCCCTGGAGCCTTCTCTTCCCCAGGTGAACACCCCCAGCCCTCCCAGACTGGCTCCAGAGCAGAGGGGCTCCAACCCTCCCATCATACCCTTTCAGCCTAATATTCTCTATATCCTTTTCCACATCCTATATTTGAATGAAGACCCTGACTCAAATTAACCCTGGATGCTGATTTTGCTCAATTTTACTGCACCACCATAATTCTCTTGGCAATGGAAAAAGCAGGACCTCCAAACACAGTTACAAATCAGGCCTTGTGCCCTCCTACATACCACAATAATTGAGTATTTCAAAGAGGCTCAGAGGCCCTGATAAAAACGACAATCATCTGACTAGCAGCAGGTTGACAGAAAAAGACTGAAGTTTTAATAGGTTTTGTGCAGCCCCTAAACTTGTAAATAGTGGCTGATCTTTCCATTCTGTGTGATCTTTTACGAGTGGACCACGTTTAATACACATTCAGAAAGCCCAGCCTCAGTATTTTCACTGTCAGCGCAAGCAACACGTGGCAGAAATCCAAAATAAACTGTGCACTGGAAGCATCCGTACCCGGCATAAATAATCTGTGACAGCTAAAGCCTGAAATCACGGACAGAGTTTGCCAAATATTGAATGATTTGGAAAAAAACAGAGATCAGTGTCAGCACTGAGGCTGCGAAAGGGGCAGTTCTGGAAGCAAAGTTCACTGGTTTATTATAACATCCCCTAACCCGGAGAGGGACTACAAAAATAGAGAGTTTTTCCCTGTTCCGAATCCTCAGGCAAACGCAACAAGCTTGGTTCCCTCAAGACAGCCTGGATTTATCCATCACTGGCACATCACAACACACCACGTGGGGCAGAAATTCCCAACACAAACAAAAAATCTGGTAGAGAAACAGCCATTCCAAACACACTGCCCCGATTCTTCTGAACCCACTGGCACAAGAGATCAAACCATGCAAATCGTGCCCAGAGATGCACAGTTGCCCAAACGGAACTAAAAGGGGTTGGAAACATTTTCTAAGTTGCTCCTGAGCTCAACAGCTTTGTCCATGGCTTGAAAAATTAGAGCCAAGTCCCATCAGGCTCTTTTTTCCCCTGTATTTTTCACTTGTATTCAGCACTTTGGGCAACTCCAACCAACTCTTTGTCTCTTCCCTTCCAGAGTGGAGGATGACACTCGAGTTCCAGTTTATCACCCAGGAGCCCCTTGCTGGGCACTGGAGGTGCTTCTTCTGCTTCTTCTCCTCTTTCAGAGATGGGCTCCGTTCACCCACACTTTAATCTGACGTTTCTTGATCTTAAGAAGTCCATGGATACAAAAAGCACCTCAGAGGATGATAATCCCTTCCAGAGTCTGCAATCACCCCGTGTCCTGAGGTTTGGATATTCTCTTGTGGTCTGACAGCCACTTGGTGTTCCTCTCCTCCAGAGCCAAAGGATGGGTGAGGACAACGTTATCCGCTCATAACACTCTTGCTGATGCATTTCCTGTGGATTTCCCTCTATTTCTACCAGACTTTTCAGCTAAGGCAAAATGAAAATGGGAAGAAAAAACATCCAACTAAAGAAAGAACTTCAAGAAAAGCTGTTGTGAAAGGAGCTGCTCCTAGAAGTTGTGACAAACGTTTCTGACGAAGAGGAACTGAATTAGGACGTGGATAACAACACGACCACTTACTCTTCCCCTTGAGGTCGAAGAACCTTCTGTGCCGGGGATGAATCAGCACCCGAGGAAATGTGGGCTCCACAGTGACTGCAGCATTTCCCTGCAGGATTCCTGGATTCCTGCCCCACCGGCTGAGGATGCCCCCAAAGCCATGGACTGGGGTCAATAAAATGAAAATTAAACCAAGGGACTGCAGGAAGGCTTGGGGAGTAGCCAGGTGGGGGCTGGTCTCTTCTCCCAGGCAACCAGCAACAGGACAAGAGGGCATGGGCTTAAGCTCTGCCAGGAGAGGTTCAGATTAGGTATTAGGAAGAAATTTTTTACAGAGAGTAATCCGGCATTGGAATGGCCTGCCCAGAGAGGTGGTGGATTCACCGTCCCTGGAGGTTTTTAAGATGAGATTGGACGTGGCACGGAGTGCCATGATCTGGGAATTGCAGTGGTGTTGGATCAAGTGTTGGACTTGATGATCTCAGAGGTCTCTTTCAACCCAGCTGATTCTACGCTTCTATGACTGAGGCAACTGCATGGGAGAAGTGATTTCCATCTTGGCTTCCGTCCCAGCATCTCTGCATGGAGCTGGGAGACCCAAAGAAGCGGTACCAGGAAAATCTTGCCCCAGATCGTTCCTCTTTCTCGAGCTCTCAATTTGAGTCACTGCACCTTGACGTCTCGAAGCACTGCTGTTCTCCCCGAACATGTCCCCTGTGCAGGTCCTCCAGTTGCTCCCTGGGCTTTTTGTGCCAGAAACAAACAAACAAAAATAATATAAAAAACAGAATTTAAAAAAAACCAAAGGGAATGGCTGGATCCTGTCTCAGGCTGCAAGGGTGTAGTAGTTTGAATTTTAGGCTTTGGTGAGGTTTGTTGTTTTTTAATTTAAACTAAAATTTAAACGACTACAAAGGGTGGCCCTCGTTGGATCTGCTGCTCCCACATTCTCAAGGTGGCTAATGGGAACAGTCAATAGAATGGCAAGCACTAGCAAAAAGCCAGAAACTAAGGAAGAGTCTGCTGTATCCTGAGTGGGGACAAATCCTTGCTACGGGTTGTTTTGCTGCTTCCCATGGTTAATGAAATAGCCACTGGCCAGAGGTGGGACAACTCTGTTCCAAACACCAAGATAAATCCCATTCCCAGCACCTCCAGGCTTTCCCGGACAAACGCCATGCTCAAGCACCGGCATCAGACGGAGCATCCCTCACCAATACAGCAACTCTGCTCCCCTGAACAGCCTAAAGATCAGATTTCCTGCCTGGGCCGGTTGGATTTGCTCCTTACAGGTGTACACAGAGCAGTTCAGCCTCTGGAAAGCCCACTGGAAACAAACCTGGAGTTGATATCCCGAAACCACATATCCCTGTGAAATCCCACGCGGATGCAGGCAAAGAGCAGAGCCACTGCAGGACCCATGAACAGACTCAGGACCTCACCAAGCACAAGCCCAGCTATTTATATTCTATTTTGCAGCCCAAACGTCCCCATCTGGAGCCTGAAAACCCGCAGTGCTCCCACTACAAGCCTTTTTGAACCTGTTACAAATGCAGGGTATGAAGCGTAAGGACAGAGCGGCGCTGCCAAGGACTAAAGGAATTCCCACCGAGGAGAATCTTCCAGACCCAAAATAGCTGCCGAAAATCCCTTTCTGAGGGCTCAGGAATTACACCAGTGTTAAGGACAAGGTGCTTCTATCCTAGAGGAGATCAAAAGCTTCAGAGAACAAAAGCTGGGGAAGTGGAGCGATCCTGCTCCCCCTAATCCGTCCCTGCAGGCAGCAGCGGGGAGAGAAGCCTCTTGTGTCCAAAAGGGAGCCTGTTCAGGATGAGGCAGCACTCTGGGACCAGTCAGAGCTCCAACAAACACCACACTTGAAATAACAGCTGAGCAAAAAGGTCCTTGTCTTCCCAGAAGCACCAAGGATGCACAAACACCAGCACCTAAACGCTCAAAGAGTCCAAAGATAATGGAAATAAAGGGCAGCTCATGAATAAAAAAAAAAAAGGTTGTTTTTATGTGTTATCATCGAGAAATTTATGTCTCACATTCCTGATGGAATGGCAGAGTATTTTAAGTATTGACCTATAAATATGTATCGATATATATCAATTATATATATTGATACACTGATATTTATCACTGTATAAATCCATCTCAAAAGATCTTGGGGGGTTGGAGAACTGTGTCCTCCAGCAGATCTTCAGCTCAGAGGTCTCCTACTCGAGAAACTCCACCCACTTCCGGCACAAGCCAAGAGAAATCAACACTCCTCAGCCTTGCTGCTCATGGAGCCCACGGACATAGTAAAATAAACATCAAACCACCCTGGAAATTGGGATACCTGCACCGTATTTCCCAGAAAATACAGAATTAGGGACAATTTATATAACTGAATATCACCACGCTATTTCTGAATACTGGGTCAAGTGGCAATTAATAATTTCAGATATTTTTCCCGTGGTCTTAAAGCTTTGAAGTTCTTTTGAAGAAGATAATGCAGCTTATGAGCAAAGTGGAATAGAAGTGCAACAGCAGCAGAAGATGGAATAATGTGGCTCCCGACAGCCTCCCTCCCTCATTTTACAGAGGATTCTGGACCGTGACTGATAGTGAGGAAGGGATGGTTTTAAAGCCTCACAGAAAACTCTTCTTCGCAAACAATCCACTCCGAATCAAATTTGCCAGCATTCCCGATTTTACTGCATTTCCCAAGACCTATTACCTGCACAAACCCATGAGCTCTCCCTTCTGCCAAGATGATTTCAACGCCCCCACTGACCGCAGAGATGCTGCTCAAGGTGAGAATGAACAATTCGTGCCTGGGCAGAGCCAAACCCCCTTCTTCAGTACTTTAGGCAGAGCTGTTAATGAACAAGAGTTTAAACAACTCACTCCCCAATATTTCAGCTCCATCTCCGACTTTTTATACAATCCAGCTTTTCCTAAGCACCCAAACAGGAATAACCTTGTTTTGGGAGTTCATGTGCCCCTACCCCTGCAGCTGTTGGTTCCTTCTGCTCCAACTCTGATTTCCCAGACAAAATGACCGAGGCTTCCCCTCCAGTCCATCCTCATCCTTTTCAAACCCTCCTTAGACCCTCCGGCTGCCCCTTCTGCCAGCGCCTCCTTCCCATTTTCCGTGTGCAGATGAAATCATTTCCCGAGGGGGAATCAGCTCCTCCACAGGAGATGAAGGTCAGCCCTTGGCAGCAGGAGCTGCAGCCCCATCAGGAAACTCGACTGAGTTTCACATTCAGTACGAGATGATGCCGAGCGTTTTCTGCCCCCTCCCCACGTCCAGACCCTCAGACAGCCCAGGATATTTCATAACCTACAGATTTTAGAGCAGGAATAAAATAACTGATCAATAACCCCTGTATTTTAAGAACGTGAGTTCTGTAGCCAGACCATGCAGGGACCTTCCACTCCTTTAAACCCGAGCACTTCGAAATCCTCCAAAATCAGGGTTTCTTTTCAGAACTAGTCAAAACTCTTAACAGCAGCCTGAAAACATCCCTCTTGCTCCCTGGTCCAGGATTCCATGATCCAGAGGCTGATGCAGAGCTGGGAGCAACCTAGTGATTTCCCACACAGCCTACACAGCACAAGGGATGGATCTCGAAGCACTCAGAGATGTGCTGTTGAAGATCAAAAGGAAAGGAATATTAAAGCTGCACTGCCAGATCTGCTTAGTTACCTTACAAAGGGAAAACAAACAAAACAAACAAACAAAAAAAACAAAACCAAAACAAACACCAAACAGGATGAGTCAGACTTTGAACACTAGTTCACACACCAAAAAAAATAATCAGGCTTTTTCCTCTAAAGGTCATATTTATAAAAAATATTCAGCCCAAAGATGATGATAATTTACAAGCAAGGGCAGGAATAGGATGTTGAATTTAAATAAGCCACAAAACGATATATTCTGTGTCAAAATTAAACTGTCAGGCAAGTGCCACAACACGAGAGTGGCTTTTAAACTCAAAGAAGAGTGTTCTGAAAGCATCAAGACATGAAACCAAAAAACAAGAGCCTCCTCACAATGCAAGAAATACTGAAAAATCCCTTGAATTAGAGCTGACAGCTCCACTAAAAATAGTTCTTGGCAGCTACCTGAAAACACAGGCTTTGTGGTTCTTTGAAAACATTGATAGCAGACAGAGAAGCAAAAAAAAAACAAAAACAAAAACAAAAACAAAAAACCCCCCAAACAAAATAAATATTAAAAAAAAAAAAAGTAAGAACTTTTCAAGTGTTTAATCAAAGTATTTCCCTTGTCCCAAGTCCCTCTCCAGCTCTCCTGGAGCCCCTTTAGGCTCTGGAAGGGGCTCTCAGCTCTCCCTGGAGCCTTCCCTTCTCCAGCTGAACCCCCTCAGCTCTCCCAGCCTGGCTCCAGAGCAGAGGGGCTCCAGCCCTTGGAGCAGTTCCGTGGCCTCCTCTAGACTCGCTCCAGCAGCTCCACGTCCTTGTGCTGTTGTTCCCCAGAGCTGGAGGCAGCTCTGCAGGTGGGGTCTCAGCTGAGCAGAACTTCAAGACCTGCTCAGGATAAATCCAGCTGCTCCTTAAGGTCATTGGGTTATTGCTTTTCCTGAGGGCTCAGAAATGCCGACTGGAGGCTGCAGAAATCCCGGGATGTTCAATGACGGGCACCAGGTAATGGATGCACCCCTTGGAAACGCCATCATTCACCCTTCTCACATGAAATTAGCAGTGAATTGTCAAGGCTCTCCGGACGATGCTCTGGCCCAGCATTCTGCTGGAATAAACCTGCATTTTATGGTGCCTCTGGGTTATTTAAAGCAGTTTATGGGGGTTCACACACCTTGTGCTGATGGTACATCACTGGTAAGGATTAGGAGGGAAGCATCCCTGATTCCCAAACCTGGCAAACAGGTAAGGCTCTACAGCCACACAACACAAAGCAGGACAGACAGACCTCACAAACAAAGATTAAGATGACACCAGGGGACAAAGTCACTCATGGACTTTGCATTTCATTTGTATCTTCCCACTTTGGGGCAAAAGCTGGAATAACATAACAGGTGGGATCAGGATTTCATTCTTGCACTTGGGTCACGGCTTCCACCTTAACCAGACAAGGCACATCTCCACCCAAAACAGGGGAGCAGAGGAACGTGGCCATGGAGAACATACAATTCAAAGCACATTCAGGAAAATGAAGTTATTTTATACATCAGTGTATTAGTTCAATACGGTAAGAATTCAGTCGATGCAGGTAACAGCCTGAATCTCATTATATTCCCTGAAAAAAACCACCTCGTCTGGAAGAGCAGATCTGGTTTCTTGGGAGATGAAGCAGCAAAAATTGAAATATTCACCAGACTGGCAGTGGAATGATTTCAATGCTTCAGTGGGCACAGATTAAACCTGAGCATATGCAAACCAGCACAATGGATTTGCTTTTTCTCTTCCGATCAGCACTTCCCTGTGTCCTCCCTTGTCTTAGGACTATTTTTCCATCCAGAAAAATAGGATGGGGGGGTGGGGTAAGCTTCTTGCCTTTTTCCATTGGCAGGCATGACTTTTCATTAGGATAAAGCACTGCTATGAAGAAGAAATTTTGCCCTGCTCCATCCTCAAAAAAGGGAAGATTAAACCAAAGGGCAAACAAAGGGCCCCAGAGCACAGCCCGGAGAGCGGTGGAGCACCCTGGGATGGCTGAAGGAATTAGAGGACAGATTGCAGCAGCCCGGAATTAAACATCTCCGAGATAATTCCCCATCCCAGGCAGAACCAGCAGGGGAGAAAGAGCAGCCCTCCTAAGCCAGGTCTGCCCAAGAGCTCCTCCGACAGCTGGTGCTGCATTTCCCGCCGGGCACTCCCGGAGCAGCTCGGGGACGGCGTTTGCCCTGATTGCAGTGGGGGATAATCGCTCTTATCCCGACATGGGGTGCCCGATGCCACGGGAAAAAAATCCCTTTTCCACCTCCCGTGATCATTTCCTACAAAAACTGCTGTAAGTCTAAAGCCTCCTCCGGGATATCACATGCCTGAGGTGATTCTATAATTATTCAAGGACTAGCAGGGTTATTCCCAGAGAAAGTCATCAGGCTCTCTCACCTTTTCCTTTCCACCACGTGCCAACCTGTCCCTCCCAGTTTGTTTTTTTTTCCATGTTCAAGACAAAGCAGAGGTACCTCTTTCCCACAAACACAGAGCGAGCCCCAAATCTCTGTGCGGAAAACCATCGACTCCACCTGAGCCCGGAGGTGAGACACAGACACCCCTCCAGAACCTGCAGCACACCTGCCTTAAACCTGGAGAGGTTTAAGCCACTCCCTTAATAAACAATATTTAGTATTAATAAAAAATATTAAGGGTATTCCAGCTACTTTCTGTGCCATTGATACAGATGATTCTGCACTCACCAAACGCGCAGTGAAGAATCGATTAGAAGCATAACCCGAAGTTCCTTAAAGCTTTTCAAAAACGATTATGAGCAAGTAAATAGCTTCCATAAGCCTGGAACAATTCTCAGAGCTGGCATCCTTGCCCTTGGAAGGGACAGGAGGCAGCCAAGGTCAGCAGGGTGTTATCAGGAGCCACAGAAATGTGATGCTTGTTCTGCTGGAACAGGCTCAGGTAACACCTGATTTCATTTCCACCTTTTATTTACATGAAGGACAACAGGGACGGGAATGACAGGCACTCCAAGATTCCCAGATCTCAGCGGTTTTCCACAAGCACATCATCACTTACAAAATAGATGGATTTCTCCAACACTAGAAGCTGGTTTAGGAGAATCCAACATCAGCCATAAAAGAGAGAATATAATTTTCACCATGTTAAAATACAATGTAAGATCACAGACTCCCCCCTAAAGTTCAAAACCCGCTTCCAAAATCCCACCTTAAAATGTCGCACTATTTTCTTTCCCCGAGTCATTAAACCCTTAATTCCTATTCACCGCATCCCAAGTATTTCAGCTTAAATAGTCCCAGTCCTGTGCACGCATCTCATCTTTTTCCCACTCAAAGGGTTTCTTTCAAGATGCTCCTTGGTCCAACTGCACCAACACACCTCGGAGCTCCCAAGAATCCTTTCAGCGAGGGGACTGCAAATCCTTTTAACCGAACGCTTTCAGATTACGACGAATTATTCGCTGGCCCGGGGCCAGCACAACTCTCCCCATCAGGAAAAGAGGTCGGGCAAATCCAATAACGAGTATTTAAAAAGACAAGTCAACAAAATTAGTTCCATTTTCTCGCTGGAGGCAAAGTAAGGTCATTATGGAACAGGGGAAGGGTGGGGGGTGAAGGGGAGATCCAGCCATAAAATGATAAAAAAACCCTACAGAATATTTAACCTATTGGGTTTTGGAATTGCTTCCACTCCATTTCACCGGCAGAATGAGAAACATTAGGACAGGAGCTGCCCGGGGCCATGACATACACCAGGCCAGCCCCTCTCCCATCACCCCGGAGCAGATGCCACCTCTCAGCTCTCATCAGGCACCCGGAGACACGGAGCTCCCGGGATTAGCTGCCGGCACGAGCGCGGTGGGAAGAATGTGCAGGTGTGTTACTCCTGCAGATTTCCAAATAAGCCAAGGAAAAATTAAAAGTGCCCTAAGAAGGGAATGAGGAGGCACGTGGAGCTCGGCAGAAGGTCCGTAGGACTCCTCTGGGCTGGTGGGATGAGCGCCAGGTTATTGCTCAGCAACGAGCTTTGTTTGGAGGGGACCTAAACAGGCCTTATTGCTTTACCATCCCTGGTATTTACACAGTGCCTGGGTTAGTCAGGGGGGGTTTCAGAGATGAGATGAGATGAGAAGTTCTTCCTTTTCATCTCCACATGCCCCCCATGAGGCTCTGTCCTCGGTACACTGCACGTACAGGAATGCCAGACCAGGATTTGGACCAGAAACCTGGGATTTAAGTGACTTTTCAGGACAGAAAACTTGTTTCCTATCTCATCCCAGCTTTCCACCCTCAGCCTAAAGCCACTTTCTACAGAAAAACACATTTAACCAGCTTTGGGTTTTTCTCCTTGTCTATCCCTTGGCTGCAGGCACAAAGTAATCTAAAGTTTCCTGGATGTTTAAGGCCATAAATGCATTTAAGCCACTGGAATTTGGGGTCTTGACAGACTTACAAGAACCCACTTGTATTCCTGGTTGTCTTCATTGACTTGACACTTGACCCTCATGGATTTTCCACTCCCCCTGCACCTTTCCAATCCAGTCTGTGGTGAAACTCATCAGCAATTTGACTTGGACAAACACCCTTAACCCTGACCTTTAAAGGATGAACAGGTTTGAAAGGTAGTTTTTGTAAAGAATGAGGGCTTTTGCTTGTGTTCTGTTGTTTCTCTGAGAAAGAGGTTTGGGGATAATTTTTACTGAAGAGTAAAAGACAAGACTCCGAACTTCAGTCCCACCTTTAGTCCAAGCACAACCTGTCTGCCTCTAATACAACTCCCTCAAAACAAACTCATCGAGTTATTTAAAGAAAGAAAACATCAACACTTCGTACCATCCAGATGCTGTTAAATTTGCCAACTTCCAACTTCAGTCCTCGGCTCTGGGGATTTGCTAAATTAGAGAAGCCTTGGCAGCTGTTCATAATTGAAGCTGAGCTTATTCTCCATGACTTGTTACATAGGAAAAATTTGCTAGATAGGAAAATTCCCAAAAGGGATTGGGCTTTCTCCGAGTCCATAAGTCAGTTTTATGATTTACATTTACAGTTTGCTGAAGGGATTTGAGCAGGAAAGATCCTCAATCCTTTAAATTCGTATTTACAGCGACCACACGAACTCCTGCGTTCCCGATAATTAATGTTATGGAAATCACAGTTTGGAAGCTGCCCTTCAAGGAAACACCCCACTAGCAGGATGGGCAGTTGAATAAGTCTAATAAACATTCCAGAGTCACTGCAGGACCTCCTTGTACTCATATCCATCCTCCCTGGCTCCTCCGTAAGACAACAGGAGACTTCAGGAAGTCATCAAGACATCAATGGCTTCACAAGTCACCTTTGAGAACACGCGTGCCTTGCCCTGCTCCCTGAAAAGCACAGCACATCTTGGCATCACATGGGAAAGTCAAACAGATCCACATAATTATCCCTGCAGAACATATGGTCTGGAAATGAAGCTGCCTGGGAGCGACGGGCTCAGCCGCGTGATGAGATCCACAGAAGGGAGGTGAAAGAAGCATGTTCAGCGCGGGGTCCTGCAACGACGGCACATCCATCATCGGGATAAGGCAATGACACCAGGAAATGAGCTAAGTCAATCTGAGATTGAAGTCTCATTTTCTGAAGTGCATCTGTTTGGCTCGTATCCCCCCAAACCTCATCGTTCAGCCACGCTAGGCTTCGCCTCGGAAGCCAAAGATGCACGAACATAAATCACAACGGCTTCTCGACAAGTGGCCGTGGCAAACGTGCTTTTAATTTGGTTTTATAATAAAAATTCACTGCATCCCAGCAGGCCTTTGTCACGGCCCTCTATGTGGGATACCAGGGGTGACACCCTGGTTCAGGTTGTCCTACACTAGTTTGCCAGGCTTGGGGCTTTTGGGGTGAGAGCATCAGCCTTCACTAGGGGAAGTTCAACCAGCTGCTTTTCCAGTGAGGCAGATGAGAAGTGCTGGATGAAGCCAACAGAACTCAGGGGGGCAAAGTTCCTGCAAAGGAGGTGACATCCTCCAACACTCCTTCCCCAGGATTGTCTGGCCAATCCATCCTGTGACTGGAAATGAGGACAGCCAAAACTGAGGTGGGCTTACTGTGGAGACAGCCAGCCAGACAACTCCAAACATTTCTAGGGATGGCAAGTGTTCTTCACACTTCAGGTGCCAGCAGCCCAAGGAACCCGCCAAAACTCAGGCAGAACACGTCCACAGTGGGACTCACTTTGGCTCAGGCTGGAAGAAAATTGATTGCCTGATCCAAAAGAGTCAAGTAGAGGCCCATCACCCCAACCAGCAGAAATCCTGGCAGACTGAGAGGCCCACAAAGCATACAACACTGAGAGTTGGACAACTTTCCAAGGAGAACATCTGTATCCTCCGTGCCTGAGGACTCTGGTCACCAGCTTAGGTTTAAGGTGACCCACACAAGCAGAGGACTACTAGACCAGGACCAATTTGGTTTTAGAAGGTTTTAGCCCCGTGAGTTCTGCTGGCAAACATTTGCAGGAGCACCAACGAGAGGAAAACCAAGCCCAACCCGGACACACGGAATCGTTCAAAAGTAACATATGGATATTTAATGATCTGTTCAGGCTGAATTTTGGGTTATCTCCACCAATGATACCTACTTGGTATGCCCCACGCTTGACTCCACCATGCTGATATGGCGGCTGATTTTGGCTCCCACATCCTGCCCCCCTCTCCCTCGGGACACTCCTTCTCTCCCCAGGGTTTTGCAGGTCCCTCACTCCACACCACAAACAAAGCAAACTAAAGCACCATCACAAACCAGTGCAAAGAGGGATTCAATCAGGTGACTATCAAAGCCATCAAATGGCCAGTAGGGCATTTAAAATCAGAATTAGGAGAAATGTAAAGCGGAAGAGGTTAGTTAATGAGTGTGTATAGCAACATGATGAAGTGAGATGGTCCATCTCCCATAACATGATGAAGAACTTCAAAAGGCTTTTTTTCAGACTCATCTGGAGCATGGCCATATCACGGGCTGGCTTTGCAAGAGGAGAACAAAGGGGTGCTCTCCAAGGGGTGTCCTGGGTTATTTTGCAAAGAATAATAAAACATAATCCCGATAAAATAAATCTTCAACAGAAATTTTGCACAAGGACAGGAAAAAAGCTCCTCTCCACTCTGCTGCCACCTCCAACCTTGTCCTACCTCCTTGTCCTACCTCCATCTCTGGAAGCAAGTTTCCCATCACTTTTTTCACCCAGAAAAGCCCCATCACAATGACCAACACTCTGAAAAGTCATAAAGACACTTCAGAAGTATCCAATTTAACATGATTTTTATCTTCCAACACCAACCACCTTTCGACACTGCGTCTTGCTTTGGGTCTAGGGGCAACTCAACTCCCTCATTCCAAGGCAGAAGACAGACCTCCAGGATTGCTGTGCCCTGGAGCAGGACGGACAAGAGGGTTTATTTGCAATGGCAACAATCTGCTCCTGACCCTCATCGTCCTCCTCCTCCCTGCCAGGCCGTCCCACCACGTGGGCGCCGAGGGAACAGGCTGCACTTATCCCGGCCGGCTGTGGGGTCAGGAGCCCGGGGCTGCCGCGGGAACTGCCCACGGACACCGGATTCTTTATGCATTTTCTGCATGCACGCCGTGGGCAGCGCCAGGAATACCGGCCACTTGGGAAAACGGGGAAATATTTGATTTCTGAGATGGGAAGGAGCCACGGAGCTAAAGGAGGCTTTGTTCAGGGGCAGGAGGGCCCGCTCTCAGCCACGGGGGCAATCCAGGAATGCTGATAAGTCTGTTTTCTGGGCATAAAGAACCTGCGCTGGAGCCCAAGCGCTTCATCTCGGGGAGGGAAAAAGCCCTCGCTGACAAGGCCCTAATACTTGTCTACTTGCCTGTAAAGCAGGAGCATTATTGCAAGAGCTAATTCAAGCAGAGATTCTATTTCCCCTATGGAGGAAGGGACAATTGCATCGGGTATTCTTCAAACGCCGCAAATAAGATTAATGAGGTGCTGCTTCCATGGGCTTTCACCTTGACAATGCCTTGAACACACAAAGAACCCCACCCTGGGACCTCCAAACACATCTTCCCGAAGGTTTCCTCGTATTTCGGAGCACGGACATCACCTCGCTCCTCCCAGCCAACAGAACCACAAATAGCTGCAGGAAGCACCGACTTCCTCAAAAAAGGGTTAACTGAGAATCGTAGGAAATGGAGAAAATTAAAGCCAGGTCTAACATCTTGACCAGGCTGAGGAGGGAAAAAACATAGCGGCAGCAGCAGCACTGAGTACGGTCAGATACCCAAATTAATGCAAAATTAAATGAGACCATCAAAAATCCCAGACTTACCAGAGTTCCCTCCTTCAGCAGGTCCTGCCAGGCAGTGGCTTCCTGAGGGCAGTTTTCACATACAACTACCCCCAGGTGACCAAGTAAAATTTTAATCAGAAATTAACCCAACTCAGCTGTCAGACACACCTGGGGCATCACAAATTGCCACGCTCTGAGTTGAAACTGAAGGCCTAATTCAGAAACCAAGCAGCAAAACAGAAGTGAGCGATGCAGGGGAAGCTCCACGTGCTCAGCAGTTGTGCTGACTGACCAAAACCAACATGAAAAATCAACTCAGGGCTCTGCGGGAAACAACCCGAAATAAAACTGTTAATTTATGGGCTTTACTGGAAAAAAAATAGGAAGCTGGGGTTTAAAATGTCCTAAATTGCGAAAAAATGTTGTGCAACAGGGGGAGGGAAAGCACAGATCGTTTGATCAGCATCAGCTGGGAAAAATAAGAAAAACTATTATTAAATAAGAAGAAGTAATATAGAAGTCCTCCCAAACTCCAGGGACTGCAGGAGATAGGCGCAGAACACGGAGGTGATGTGAAAACCGTAACAAAAATTCCATGTCACACACATAGGAATAACCACAAGGACAGAAACGTGTGTGTGAAATGGAAGCAAAAGAAGGACCAGAGACCTGGTATTTAAAATGTTACTGTCTACATTAAAAATTGATGGGGCTAAACCCCTCCTAAAGGAAAGTTCCCTTTCCAGACACATATCCCAGCTTCCCTGTCAGGGAAGGGCCATCCTGCCCTGCCAGGACACTGAAACAAAAATCACTGGTTTTATCCCAGTGTGTTGCTCTTCTGTGGCCCCCCAACAGGCCCTCACTGAATCAATGTGGCATTTTTCATTTGTACCTCTGAGGCCCCTCCTCGTGTGTGACTTCAGGTGACTCTCAGCACACCAACTCCTCTGCCAGCTCGGGATGCCGAGCTCCAGTTCCAGCCCCTCACGGGAAACAGAAAGGAAAGACACCACTTCCATGATGTTCCAAGACCCTCCTGCCACACATTTGAAAGAAGCCTCTAAATATTTATATATCACTTCCTCTCCAGCTTTTCTGTCCCTTACATGACACCTCCAAAGCAGAAATATCCCACAGCCAAGGCTGTAGGTGTGCCAGGACATCTCCTTGGTGGCCCCTACAGATCCATCTCAAATGATGAAGGTGTTGGCAACTCCTGCCGTAACTCAGGAGCACAGGAGATACAATAAACCAGTCCAATGAGCCTAAAAATACTATATAAGACTATAAACCATTTATAAAACACTATTGGAAACCTACAAAATATTGGCAATCTGATTCAGTTGAAAAAAATCCCTAAAAAATTAGAGTAGAGATCACAAGGAGGAGGTTCTTGCATCGTCACTGGTGACATCCGGCAGGTCGATTCCCCTCTTCAGTCCAACTGAGCCTTTTCCTGCCTTTCCTGGTGGAACAATCCTAAGCTCCTCCTGGCAGAACTGCTCACACTCTTGACTCCAAATAAACTTACGAAAAAAATTACTCTTTTAAAAGTTTAGAGCCAACTTGGTTTAACCAAAAATGAGGAAGAAGCACTTCTTTCTAGAATGAAGGAGAGGAGTCTCTGCTGGCAGCACAGCCCTGAGCAAAGCACCTCTATCTCTGCCTTCAGGAAAAATAAAACTAAAAAATCCCTTTGTAGCCAAAGAATTCCCTTAGTGACACCCTAAACCCCGGCGTGTCAGCTCTACAGGAGACACCAAAAGTGACCAAACTGTTCTGCTGATTGTGCCCTTGACCTCAAAGGGTCATTTCCAACCCAGCCTGCGGACAGGCATGTGCCTTGCTCCAAGCAGCAAGGAGAAACCCTCCTCGCCCTCAGGATGAGTTCATGGAGCTGATCACCAATCCCCTTGGCATCTGGGAGCACCTCACCGCCTTCTGCACAACGAAAGATCCTGGGACCAGAAAAACAGCCCCTGCACCAGGAAGATCCTGGCCCAGCTCTGGTTGGAAAGCACGGGCTGCTCCTTTGATGCCCTGCCAGGAGTGGCCTCCAGGGAGGAAGCCCAGGGTGAGTCACGCCAGCGGCACAAGGAACTGGCCAATCTGGATTCAAATGCACCGACGGAACTTGGGATTTTCACCCCTCTTCTGCCATCTCCCTTTTTTTGCACCACGATTCCCAGGGATTGCTCAGTGCCAGGAACAGGGGAAGCAAAATTACCCGGCAGACACGGGGAGGGTCTGCAAACACGGCTTTGTCCTGAAAGGTGAAACCCTGAGGCAGGAGGGTGCTGAGGCACCAGGAGGATCGTCTGGAAAGAGAACCACAAAGCCTTCCTGGTTGTTCCCCAACTTGCAGCAGTTCCAGTTGGCATTGGGGTTTATGACTTTCCACACCTGCAGAGCTCCGAGCCAAGAGCTCGTCCTGTGGCGGCTGCACCTTTTGGATGCCGTGTCCTCTAATCCCAGTTAGCTCATACAAAAATCCAGGGGAAAAAAGCTTTTACACCCACAAGGCAGCTCCAAGAAAAAGTTGTTTAGCCCTAGTGGACTCTCAAACAAAGGATAAAACATGTGCAAGACTGATCCATTTTACATTTACAAAGCGGCAAGTAGCCTTGTTATGAAAATAAAACATTCTGAGTGTTAAAGACCTAAAATTAATTCCCTTTCCCCAGAAAATCCACTTCACTCAATGGTGGGGACAAGGCATTTCTTGGCTTCATTCACCGTTCCAACCTACTGCCACCCAAAAAAAGACTAACAAAACCAGCAGGGACATCTCTGTCCTTTCAGTTCAACTTGGCAATTCTGGAAATCAAACTCCTAATTCCACATGTCCTTTCCTCCAAAGTGAAACTGCAGGAATCTGCTGTAGCTGCTGAGCTCGCTGTGCACCAGAGCCTTCAAAATCTCACTCTGTGCCTCTTTAATGTTGGGGTTGGGTTTTTTTTATCTCTCCAGCCCAACCTCTAATTTAAAGGAAACTGTGCTGGATGCTCTAATTGACCGCGTTCTCTTCCTTCCCCAGTTTGTCTCTATAATTAGCCCTTCCCAGCCAAGGGAATCAGCAACAAGACCTTTCCGAGCCCCACCCTGCAGACCACAGCCACTGACTCGCATTGTTTTGGGCCAAAAATCAACAGCTTCAGGACAACAAAACGTTTAAAAAAGGGAAAAAACAAGACTGTAAGCTCAAATGTGTGGTGATGATTTTTCGGCACGTTGTGGCGAGCGACGCTCACCCCAGATTTCACCTGCAACACAAATCCCTTGCAATGCTTTGTAACATGAGCAAAATACTCATTTTTCTCAAAACAATACCAGCTGCAGGGCTGCCCACCCCAAATTTGCCCACCCCAAACTCGCCCTCACCACAGGCACCAAACCCAGAGGATTCCAACCTCCACTGAAGCACCAGAAGGCCCCACACCTTGTTTCTTGAGGAATTAAAAGGCATGTAGAGAATGAGGAAAGGAAACGCATTAAAAAGATAGTCTTATCAGCAAGCAAATGTCACCAAAGAAAATCTCCTTCCCTACTCGCCTCTACAACGGGTAGCGATTCCTACCAGGTATCTTGACCTGGGGGAATTTTAAAGAATCTGGGGGGAAAAAAAAAGAAAACAAATGCAAAAAACCCCAAAACAGCAGGGAAAAAAACTCAACCCAAAGTAACCCCCAAACCCAAGTTCAAGTCTGGATCTCAGAGCACCAGGAGGTGTAGGATGAAGCCCCAGCAACACCCGCAAAAGCACCTCAGGTCTCACCCAGCCTGACCCAGGTCCTCCATCCCACCACGGTATCTTCTGTCTTGCTCTTCCCAAAAGGATAAGATTCCAGTTAACATGATCCAGAACTAAACCAGAGGAATTCCACTGGTTACTTCTGAACTCCATTTCCTTCCGTGTCGCTTCTCCCACCCCCAGGGTTCCAAGGGCAGCCACCTCCATGGGCTGCTCCTGATGAAGGTGCCCACCTGGAGAAGCATCCCAAGGTCTCTCGGTGTGCACCACATTCCTAACTCACTATTTCCCGCTGAGTCTTCTCACTTGACTTTGCAGCTTTGTTATCATTTTGCATCCCACATGGAGCTTGGAAACCAAACAGGTTGGATTATTTTGGTGATTAATTTCCCAGCTTAGACTGAAGTTCTTTTCAAACCCATCAGTGCCGCTCACTAAGTGTTATCCGGGCGTTCCAGAGCTCCAGCTCCCAAAGCACACAAACGCACATATTTCTATAACCATCAGGAATTTCAACGTTCAGACATTTAGAAAGTTAAGCTGCAGCTGGCTGGAGTCTTGCTAATAACGGCAGCACCTGAACCCAGAATGATCCTTCACCTAAGGAAAATTGCTCAAGTTTTTTGAATACCTGTCCCCTCCAAGCCCCTGAAGAACATACCTGAAAGCAAAGTATGTAGATTAACACTCCCAGAAAACCAGAACAGAAAAGAAAGTTGATCCAGTCCTATCAGAAGGAAAAATAAAACCCAACCCTTTTCTCGGTGCAGAGGACAGTCCACGCTCAGGGGAAAAATAACTTATAAATAATGCAGAAAAACTGCCCCTAATCCATTGCAAATCCACGTCTGGAGGTTTTAACTTCCAATTATTTTTTCAAGCCATTCTCTCCGGGATTTCATTTTCACTAAAAATAAACCCAACGCGAGACAGAAGATCCCAATCTCCCCACCACACACTGCCTGACCCGCGAGTATCAGACTCTGAGCTACTTTTAGACCCAGCATTGGAACGAGTTTTGCGTGTGACCGAAAAACTCGCGCGCGGGGGCCACCGGCTCGACTGCAGCAACTGCATTGAAACAGCTCCTTCAGCTTTTGCTGCTCAGGTTTCACATCTTCCTTTCCTGAGTGAGCAAAATGAATGCAGCCCCGGGAGCAGCTGCACCACAAAAAAGTAAACCAGGGGAGGAAACCCCTCACGCTGCTACGAACCAGGCAGCGAATGCACGCTGTGGGTGAGACTCACACCTCCCCTTGACACAGGGCACAAAACACAGGAAAACATTCAGGCAGGGATAGTTTTCCCCACCACCACCTTGTTTCAGCGCTCAGATCTTATTTCTTCCCAGCAAAGACTTTTAGGCGGGAGGATGAATTCTCAGGGCCTCACACGTGGACTTTGGTGCTCACTTTTTTGGCTATTTCGTTTTTCTTCCCCCATTTGCTGGAGGTTATTAGTTATTTTTTTATTATTAATTTTTTTCTCCTCATATTTATTGTATTGTTCACCACAGATGAATCCAACAGCTCTACAGAGGGATTCAAATCACAAAAATGAAGGGAGAGGGACAGAAACACAACATACAGCACAGCTGAACTTGGAAACACCACACTGGAAGGCAGCAGCTCCCACCCGGAATTACAAAGGGATTTCAGCCCGGAACAACACACAGTTCCCTGTCTTTTCCACAAACGGGCTGGGGCAAGAAATGGACAATGACTGCCAAGCCTTCTTGCTTGGCCATTTATTTCTGAGAGGCACCATTTCAGCCTTCAAAGAAGAAATATTGCTGCTAATGTTTATCAGTGCTAATAAACTCCTTAATGCAACCCCTGCGGATTGCACCGAAACCAGAGAGGTGTTTGGAGCAGGGAACTACAAAACAAGTGCCCTGACGAGCCGAGATGCTCTCGGCACATCTCGGAGCCAGGCGAGGTCACGCCGGGAGCAGCCAAAGGATTTTTGGTGCGTCCAACCCTCCCGCAGATGCCTGGGTAGCCTTTAGGAAGTTCATTCTGTTCATAGCTGAGGAAAACTCTTGAGATTCCTAGCGACCTGCTGCAGGCTCCTCTAGCCTGACCTCTGCTCCGCATTGTCCTGCTATCTGCTCGCCTACCTGCCGGGCACGGAGAAGCGTCTGTGGAGGGGATTATCCCAGGAGCCGGCCGAGCCCTGCTCTGCCAGGGAAGGCGACACCTGCCCGTGAGCACCGCGGCCCCTGTGCTCCTGCCCGGAGCACCAACACGGAGCTGCGCCCTCCACGCTCCGCCAGATGTGGCCCGAACACCTGGCGAGGCGTCGGGGCTGTCGCGTCCCTCAGCAGCTCGGCTGGAGCTTCCCTTTGGAATGAAAGGAAGAAGAAGGAACGGTGGCTCTGTCCAGGTCCCCTCTGTGGAGCTGGGGTGGCTCAGCCATCCCTGCCACCGCCCGCAGCAACAATCCCACGTAACGATGCCCCCTTTCAGAGCAGCTGGTGAATTAAGGAGCAGGGACCAGCACTCCTGCACTCTATTTCTCCAAGAAATCCTCAGCAGGGTTATTTACTCTCTCTCCCAAAAAAACCCCCACTTATTCCACAAAATCTTTCCAATTTGCCTGGCGTTGTTTTAATCAAGTGCAACATTTCTAACGATCCACCACGGCCCATTATTTATTTATTTTTTGCCTAATGGGATCACATTCCTCAACAATTAAATCATTTACTAATTCCTCCCCAGGGAAGCTGTCCTGTGCACCCAACAAGCACAAACCAACCCAACAGTTCAGAGGCAAGTCCTGCAAAAGTTAGAACTGCAACTCTTTGGGGAGCAGCTTTATTTCAGTCAACGTATTTACGTGAAGTATGAAGACAGTAGAGGTACGGAAGTCTTCTAAAGTAAATATTTTCAGTGAACTTGTTTCAAGTTCATCCCTCAAACCCAACCATGTAGATGCTGAACACAATAAAAGAATTCTTGGCGGTCTGTCAAAAACATTCGTAATCTGGGTTGGTTTTAAAGCTCAGGTTTTCCAAAGATGGATCTGTGTGGATTAAATGCTCCTCTTCCATTCCTGCCCCACCACGATACACCATCTCCAGGAGACATTTCTAAAGGTCATGCTTTGCAAGAAAGAAGACAGCAGGAAGAATTTTGATTACAGAACAGCACAGGGGCCGTCAGATTCTCCCTGCACGATGGATAAAACCAGAGACCTGGAACAGGCATCTGAAGGAAGAGTAACTCCAGGATTCAAGGTCATTTTGGAGCGTACCAGAAGAAACTCAAGGTGAAGAGACTAGCAAGTAAGACTCAAAAATTATATTGAATGTATTTTTGCATTAAAAAAAGGTGGTAAACAAAGCATTTGTGTATTTTAAACCATATTTTTCCTTTGCTACTGCACGCAGCATCCAAGTGGGACAGCCCCTGCTCTGCTCCCTACGGCTCCTAAGAGGGATTTGCAGGAACTCCTATGAGTCGCAAGGATGGAAACCAGGATTTCTCCAAGAGAAACTGAGCAGCCCCTGGGAACCACTTAAAACATCAGAGTTGAAAGGGCATGATCCAGCCTTCCCCTCAAAGGCATCGACCTACATACACACAGAGCCAGTGTATTCCAAGGGGCCTCAACACCAACAGGGATTTCATAAATCTTCTCCAGGACCTGGAAGAGACCTTTAAAAGCACTTCAGAACCCAATGGAGAGATGAAGGGAGAGCACAACAGACCTACACCTGCACCTTGCTTAACTCAGGCTTATAGCTGCAAAAACAGCAACAGCACTCAGGAGGTATGAGAGATGAGAGGTGGATGAGAGGAGAGCCTGGATGAGAGGAGAGCTCGGACAAGACGGAGCCTGGATGACATGAGAGCCTGGATGACATGAGAGCTCGGATGAGATAAGAGCCTGGAGGAGCCTCCTCACATGCTGATCCCACATCAACAGTGAGAGGATGCAACAAAGGGGATCCTGTTCTTGAGGAAGGATAGAGGGCTGGATCTCCAAGGGTCAAAGCAAACTCCAAGCTGGTGTCTGGGTGCTTTACATAGAGAGAGCACAACTATCTGTACCCAACCTGTACATCTACCCATCCACAAGCAGGGTGATTTGCTGCCTCATCAGCTCCTGTAGCTCCTGTCCTCTGTTTTCCATGATGCAGCCTCAGCAGCTCCTGAGCACCCTCAGTACACCATGGCCTTCCCAATCCTGAGCCCCACCTCCCTTGGCAAAAATTGCCTTGGCTGAAGCCCTCGCTCTGTTCGTTCACGAGGCCCTTAGCGGAACTCTAAAGAGGGCTGCCAAAAAACACCAACAGAGCCCTGACAGGGCTCTGTCTCACCGTGGTTTGGCACGCTGTGAACAGCCAAAGGCCCTTGAGAACCCTACACAAGGAAGAGATGACTCCTCCCCTCCATAGGGGTGCCCATCCGTGCCTAAGGAAAAGCTGTAATGCAAGAAAGGAATTCGAGCAGTAACGATAATCCTTAAACCAACAGATATTTATTTCTTTATTTCATTTTGCCTGGAAAATCTCCAAGGAGTTTCCACCAAAACGCTGCAGAGCCGGCCGCTTGCCAGCTCCGCGCTGATTATCAGCAAACGGACCCGGACTATCCCCGCTCCCCTCCCAAGATAAACTTCAGGCAGAACAGATCCTCTTTCAGCTGGAGCCTGGGACTAGACCAGCTGAAGGAACCCACGGGAAGGCAGTGGAAGTCTGTGCTTCGTGAGCAAGGCCTGCCATGGATCCCATGTAATCCCGCTCTCCTCGGACACTTCCCACTCAGTGAAGCTCAAACCACTTCCCCTCCCTTCTCTTCCTACAACCTGCAAACCACAGGTGGAAGACAACCAACACACGACACCTAAAGCCACGAGGAACCTGACATGACCTTGCAGATGACCCTGCTGGGAGCAGGATTTTGGACCAAGTGACCTCCTGAAGTCCCTCCTGACCCAAGCGATCCCACGTTCCTCCACAGGATGGAGCATTAAAATCACAGGGGTTTTGGTAGAAATAAAAAGCATTTGTGACAAAGACATGGAGCTCTCACTTCACCTCTAAGACTTCTCCACAGTCTTGTGGAAATCCACCTGCTGTGGATTCCTGCCCACAGACAGAACAACGCTACCACAAGGCCTAGCAGAGCTGTAACTCTTGATAATACCTCAAAAACAGACCCAAAACCGAGTCCAACTCTAAAAGTCCCTGTTCCACAGCCCTCCCTTCTGAATTTTAGTATTTTCTGAGGTCAAGAGGTTTGGTGAGTTTGATTATAAAGGTTTCACCCCAAGACACAGAGGTTAAGACATCAACGCAATCACAGGAGCAAGACACACATCTCACCATGGTGTTTGACCTGTCAGAGACCAGAGAGATTAATATTAAAGAGTCACACGGAGGAAACAAAGACTATTCCACTTCCCTTTTTTCCTGTTTTTATCCGCTATCTGGCAAGAGTTTCACGTTTGGGTTCTACAATCTCAACACCTGTGCTTCACATGTACACCCAAAACCTATGGAAAAATTTGGCCTGTGTAAAAGAAAAATCAAATTCCATAAAATCAGTCTCAATTCCAATCATCTATAGACAGCCCATCAGCAGCATTTCATCCTTACAATTCCACAGGAAACCCAAGCTTTGTGAAACTCCCAGCCCATCCGACCCAAAGACATGGCAGAACAGTTTTGCAGCAGGAAGCCTGAAGAATTACCAAGCTTCTCCCAGGAGCAGGGAAGTACCCAGACACTTCCCAAATCTCCAACCCTGCTGCTTTTGTCCAAAGGAATGCTAGAGAAAGTCTCGACTTTGCAAGCTTAAGCCGCGATCCTTTAAATATTTATGCTCATGTTTACTTTCTCGAGAAGGGAGAAATCCCGTTCGCTGGAGAGGGAGACGAAGGAAACGTTGCACGCAGGACCCGAGCCTGAGAAAATCAGACACTCCTTTTAACCTCAACACAAAAACAATCAGCGTTCCAAAGCTGAAACCTGCATCCAGCCTGTCTCAGGGAGCTGGACTCCAGGACCAGGCTGGAGCTTCACCAACGGCACCACGAACATGCCTCCAACCCCCGTGTTTCCCGTGCAAGCGGGAACACAACCCCATTTTATTTACAAACTGAGGGGATGTAGGAATTTCTGAAAGCGAGTTTGACCGGCTAAGATGCTTCAAGCAGTTCAACGACCTCGTTTGCTCCGTAATAAATGCATTTTTAAAGGAACTGAGTTCAAAAGTTGCACAGTTTGGAGCGAGAACTAGAACTGGGTAAAAATGGCCATGCTACACTCACCAAAACCAGTCAACCCAAATGACTTTTGGGGCATGTTTGAACCACAGAATCCTAGCAGTAGATTGGAAGGGACCTTAAAGATCATCTCATTCCACTCCTTGCCATGGGCAGGGACGCCTTCCTCTATCCCTGGTTGCTCCAAGCCCTGTCCAACCTGGCCTTCAACACTTCCAGGGATGCAGCAGCCACAGCGGGACAACCTGGGCCAGGGTCTCACCAACCTCACAGTGACGAATTTCTTCCCAATATCCCACCTAACCCTTCCCTCTGGCAGTGGGAAGCCATTCCCCTTGTCCTGTTGAAGAGTTCCCCGTTCCCGATGAACTGTCCCTCTCCAGCTCCCTTCAGACACTGGAAGTTTGCTCCCAGTTTTCCCAGCCTGGAGATATTTAAGCTCCAAGACCACGTGTCCGTGAGGTCCCAGGGCTGTGATGGTGAATCCAGGTCCTCCTCACCAGCTCAGCTCGGTGGCGCCAAGCTGCAAAACCAGTGGGGGGACCAGCACCATCCCTGTGCTCCCAGTACTCCCCCTGTTGACTTGTGGAAGTGTGGAGGTTCTTCCACCCAGACCTGGATTCCATCCTCCCAAAAATCAAGCAGGGGACGAGGGTTTCAAGTCCAGCCCCACCTCAACAGGAGCTAAATTAAGGTTGCACAGGTAACTCAAGTTTCACATTTCCCAAGCACCCAACCTCATGTGCTTCACATTCTCAGAAGTTTTCCTGCAAAACCGACCAACGCTCACAAAAATCACCATGAATATCCCAGATAAATATAATTGAGGCATAAAACATTCAGATTTTCCCAGCAAAGGATCCCAAAGGTTTCATAGTCACAGCGTTTTAGTGTTTGGGAAAGATACTGCAGCAGCAGATGTCACATCAGACATTTGATACCTTAAAGCCTTAAAACGCAGCTTCCCCACTCAAAATAAAAAGGAAAAAAAGGTAAAAATATGACGTTTATAAATCATAATGGGAGCAGTGGATGCACAGAAGAGATAACTCTGCAAAACTGAGTTACATTTTAAACACACAAATTCAAATAAAGCTTTTTCCACATTTTCCCAAGCACCGCTGATGGACCCCAGGCCTTTCAACGCAGAGGAAACGGCTCTAAAGCCACCCTGATTCATGCATCGATTGCAATAAATAAATAAATAAATATAAAGTTGCATCATCATCGATAGCCCAGGAAACAAAAGCTTATTCATCGTGTGCCAGGGCTGCTGTATTACCTTCCCTGCTGTCAGCAGCCCGAGTGACAGCTTCCCAAACACTCCTGGGGATGGAAAATCATGGCCAGGAGAGAGGGGGAAGGTTGGGAGAGCCCTTGGGAGACAAAAACGCATAGAAAAGCCCCTTATGTTAATGAAATTAAATTAAAGAAGGAGCAAAGTGGCCGAAATGGACGAGTTGACTCAAGGACGAAGGGGAGATGGTGACTATCATGTGACTGCAGGGCGAGGGGCTGAAGGGAAGATGCTCTAACGCAGCCAGACTTTGCTGTGCCCACGGATGAGCTCGGCTCCGTAAGGTCGCGCTCAAGCACTCCCAGCCCGTCACCGCCACGTCCACGCACCTCCCCACGGGCAGACAACGCTCCGCTGTCATTCCCTAGCGCTCCCTCGGGAAAAGAGCCAGGGAAACACGGGAGGCGGCCAGAAACCCAATCCTCCAAGTAGCAACGTGTTTACAGAGCGATTTATTGTAGCGCCTGGTTATCGGCCGGGCGAGACCCGGCGCCGGCTCTGCCCGAGCATCCAATTCCCCCCTGCCCGAGCACCCAATTCCCCCCTGCCCGAGCACCCAATTCCCCCCTGCCCGAGCACCCAATTCCCCCCTGCCCTTTGGCGCTACGTGACTCTTTTGCTGATGGGCGATGGGCAGACACGGCGCCGCAGCCGGGGACGGCAAAGCCAGGCTTTCTGCTGAGCTCACCCTCCCCGCTTTACCAAGCTCGGCTCGGTTTCGGGAGCGCAGAAGGCGGATGGAGGAGGAGGAGGAGGAGGGAGCCGCTTCAGGAGCAGGAGGGGCGGCAGAACGCGCGGCTCCGAACTCAGGCAGGTCCCGCCGCGGGTCACCTCGGTGCGGTTTTATTTTGGGGAGGGGATAAAGCAAAGGGCGTTTTGGCCGCATTTCGGAAAATTCCAGAAAGAGCTATCGCCTGGTTTAACCCCGGCAGGGGCAGCGCTGCCGCGGAGTCCAGCACTGCGCTAAAAGGCAGAGATAGCGCACCCCGAGCGCGGGCACGGCTGACGGGAACGGGCAGCGGGGAATGGCAGTGGCTCTGCGTGGCGGCGCGGGCTG